>JABUQX010043142.1:7500-12500 GCA_015478945.1 Trachelipus rathkii
TGTAAAGATATCTTTCTAGAATGTCAAGTATGTCGTTTGTGGGTAAAGTTTTGTAGCACCACTTCAAATTTGTCAAAAAATATATTTTTTGTTTTGTTTTATTTATCATTAATTGTTCTATGCCTCGTAACTAAATAGAAAGCTTCAGAATTTGGAGGAGTGAGTAGGGTGATTTGGTGGCTTGGTGAACCAGTTTCTAAGGTTTCATTTTTGCGGGTGGTTAGAGTTTTTGTTGCTTTGTGCTTTGCAAGATGCTGTTAGATCCTTTCGTGAATGGTTATGTTGGTTTAGATGTGGTGATGCAGAATTCTTTTAAATAGGTATGAGAAGGAGAAATAAAGCATTACAGTCTGTGAGCATCGTTGTGTTTTGGAGACTTTTTTGTTTAGTAGAGTTAGTGGAAGGATCGTCCATCAGATAGATATCTGTTTGGTTGTTTCTGTTGTTGTTGTATTTTCTGGTGTTGGCCCATTTGGCGATGTGCTTTTTCTTTAGTGGGTTTTGTTTTGAAACAAGATGTAATCTGAATGAGGACTTCGTTTTCAGGTTCGAAAGCTCTCGCCATTTAGTCTTGTTTGTTAATTTAAAAAAGGAAAATTTTAACTAATTTTAATTTTAATTTGTTCTTTCTTAATTTATATATATATATTATATATATATATACTATCTAATATATATATTAATTATATATATATATATATTATATATATTATATTATATATAATATTAGTATATATATATATATATATTTTGTGTTTCTTTTAATATTTTAATGTTTCGTTTTCATTGTCTCCCTTCTCCTCCATCTATTTGAATTTTATGATAGAAGAAATGCCTGAATAAACAGATTTGTTCCCATTACTTTCTGTACTATGACAGTTATCATGTCTTTCACTATAGTTATTTTCTCATTTATTAATAATATATATCTATTATATATATTATATATATAATACTATATATTGGATATATTATATATATATATTATAATATATATATATAATATATATATATATATATAGTATGTTATAAATAGTATAGTATATATTGGATTTGGTATAGAGATAATAGGTCTCGATACCTGTGATGTAAGTATTTTCTTAAGATTTAGTAAGGCAGATTTTTCCTTGTAAAAGAAAATTACGATAGGTAGATTATACAGATATTGCCTTTGCTATATGATTAGATATGGTGTTCATGTCCAACATTGAACGTTCGCCGTCTGTTATTAATTTAATCAATGCTATTGTGAACGGTAGCAATCCATTTGGGTATTGCAAATTCAATAACTAACATCATTATCCCATATTAGACGTAAAATTTACTATACTCCAGTTACTTATATTATTTATGAGGTTATTTATATATTAATATGAGTGCTATGTATGTTGGGATGAGGTGTGGGGGTCTTTCTGTGATTTGTATGACGTGGTTGGTATGTTAGTGTGTTTGCTATTGAGTGGTAGGTTGTGTGATTTTTGGTACGTTGCGTATTGTTTTGTGGTGTCGTCTATATTGATAGGGTGTTTTTTTTATGTGATGAGTTGGTGGTGAGTATGGTATGGTTATTGTATTTATATATATAATATATATATATTATATATATAATTAATTGCAATATAATTTATAACGATTAGTTTCGGCAGATATCCTTCTGTTGAAAAACTTTCTAAGATTTTCGATTAAGTTTTGTTTTTGAATCTCCTTTAATCCTTTCTGGTTATATTATTTGACGCTCTGGATCGATGGAATCTTTTGTGTTTTCTCTCTCTCTCCTTCAAACTTGTTGTATGCGCGCACCGTTCACCGCGTTATATCCATTATATATATAGTCTATATATCTTATTATTAATAGAGTAGGTTTATGTAGGTATGGGAGAGGTTATATATATATATCTATAATATTAGTTATATATATATATATAATATATATAGTATTAATTATATATATATATATTGTTTGTTTGTATCGTTTTGGTGTGGTGCAGGTGCGTTGTTTGTGTGGTCGTGGTGGTTAATGGTTCTTTGGTTTTTGCTGGTTGATAGTGATAATTTTGTATTTGTGGTTGCAGGTCGTCATAATAGTTTAATTAGGCGATTCTAGAAACTTATATTTATTGTTATATGATTTGAAGTAGTGTGGTTGAAGATCTTATGTATCTTTCAAAATTTTATTTATAGTCAGTGTATATATATATATATATATATATATATAAATATATATATATATAATATTAATATTCTCTGGTTAGTGTAGATATATATATATATAGTATATGTATATATATATTATTATAATATTCTGGGTTGTGTGAGGTATGTAGTAGTTTTGGGTAGTATTTGTTATATATATAGTTTTTTAGAGGTGTACCGGAATTTGACATTTTTTTTCCGGTTTCGGTTCCAGCCGGAACCGGAATTACTTATTCTCTTCTGAGAAAAAAATTTTCCCTCCAAATATTTATTTTACATAACCCATAGCCCATTTTTTAACAAAATATAATAGTAGCCTTGTGTAGCATTCATACACAGTGTATTACATATCTACAGTATTATTTAAATAAAGCTTACTCAAATACCTCAAAATATAAAACGAATAATGTTATTATTAAATTCAAATTTAATTTCCTTAAAATTTTATATCTATATATATATAATATATATATATATATATATGTCGAGAGTGTGGTCACTCTGTCCGCTGTCATTTAAGGGGTAGTCCGCTAGCGCACTTCCGCACCTCGAGAAAACGTATCCGCTAGCGCACCTCCGCAACCTATTCAGATCATCAACGTTCCGTCTATCGCAAGTGGTCCCACCTCCGTCGCTGACGCTCCTCACGGTTGGGTTGTGTTTCTCCACTAATAATTGTCGATTTCAGCAAAAGTTTTTTAATATCAACCTAAATAGTATATACTATCCTACAAAAAGATTTATTTAATAATATTATATGAAAATTGAATGAATATTTACTAAATCTCAAGATTTTCCTTTCCTCCTCAATGTCTTCGTCAAAGAACAAGAGATCGCATATTTCCCTTTCAACAAGATTAGCTGCTTCAAAATTAAAAGCAGTACAGGCTGACCTCTTTGCCCTCAAATATCCGCCACTCAGTTACTTGAAGAGTTATGTTTCGTCTCTTTGTCGACGTATATTCAGCTTATGGTCAGAGACTGTAGGGTGTATGTTGTGGTGGTATTATATTATCGTTGTTTTTTATGAACAAGTTCAACATATTTTCTGCCTATTGTCCGAGAATTAGGGGATATAGAGGGTGGTGCGCTTTTGGGTTGGGGGAGAGTTAGTGGCTGTTGGTGTTTAGTTCGCTCCAGCTAGTGTGTCCATTTTGGTCTAAATTTAAGAGGTCTCACCTAATCATGTCTGGCCTCCCTTCTAAAATTTTTGACCACTCCTGTCCACGCCATAAAAGGTCTATTTCGTTCAATATTTTAGTAGAATCCATGAAAGCCTCAACGCCTGCAGAGTCGATGCTAATGCGACGTGTATCAGTTGCGGTAGCTATGGTATAATATATATATAATAATATATATATATATATATATATATATATAATATATATATATAATATATATATATATATATATATATAATATATAATATATATCTATATATATATATATATATATATTAATCAATTCTGTGTAAAACCAAATATATAATTATATATATATATATATAAGCATATAATATATATTATATATTATATATATTAATAATCTATATTATATATATATATATAATTATATATATATATTATATATATAATATATATAGTTTGGGTTTTACACAGAATCGATTTAGGTATTGCCTAGTTATTATAGCAATAATAAATTAATTAAAGTTATAGAAGAGGGTAATAGCTATTCAGTCTATAAAATCAATTTAAATGTTATTTATTATATATATGGTACCATTAAGGAAGTTGAGATTTTGGTTTTGGAAGTTTTATTATTAAAAAACAATAAGTCTTAGACTAAAAGTATATTTAGTTTAAACTTTAAAATAAATTATATTTCTTTATATAACCAATAAGGAAATTCTTAATAAGTAAACTATACTTTCATTTTCAAAAAAGGTGCGGACCAAAAGAGCGAAACTTTTTTTTGATCCGCACGTGCAAGTCCGCTAATTTCCTGACGACTCGCACCTCCGCTAGTCCGCACCTATTCTGGTAGTCCGCTCGGAGCGGACTAGCGGACTAGCGGACTAGAGAGCGGAAGTGCCCACCTCTGATTATATATATATATATATAATATATATATATATATATATATATATTATATTATATATATATACTATATATATATACTATATACTATATATATAATATTGCAGTGAAGTACACAGTCCATTTTTACAAATTCGCTGGTAAGCCAGTGAGCAATTAAAGAAATAAATGACATTTAAATATTTAGCTGCCCATATATTTGTAGTAAATGATATCTGATGAGCCTTAGATAACTTCTCGAATACTGCTGATCTCAATTTAATGTATGAAGTTGGTAACATCTTCTCTACAAAATGTTTAGTACTAGGAATAAGATATTTTAGTCGAAGATGGGCAATACGTTCTATGAATCCCTGCTCTTCAGTGATTGTGAAGGCTGGTTACTCATTGCAATAAAACTTTTATTATTTTCTGATGAATTGCCTGTGATTTGGGGTCATTGATAATTGCCAAATCTTTTATTGGGAGAAACTTTCCGCAAGATTCACTTGTTTAAAAAAAAAATAATAATAATTCATCGGGAAAAGGATGCTTTTTAGAATTTTATTTACTAGATTTATTTTTGAAATTTATTTAGAATTTTATGATACGAGTCAGATTACATTTCTCTCTCTCTCTCTCTCTCTCTCTCTCTCTCTTCTCTCTCTCTCTCTCTCTCTCTCTCTCTCTCTCTCTCTCTCTCTCTCTCTCTCTCTCTCTCTCTCTCTCTCTCTCTCTCTCTCTCTCTCTCTCTCTCTCTCTCTCCTCTCT
>JABUQX010043142.1:17500-31282 GCA_015478945.1 Trachelipus rathkii
ATATTATAATATTTATATATATTGTTCTATATTATGGAAGATATAACTGACTCTCTCGGTATAGAGGTAGCTAACACTCACATAGGTAAGTTGTAAATATACTAGTATATCTTTATAGTCGATTTCTAATTATTCTCGTGTATAATAATCTCGTAAAATTAATAGGTTTAGGTATGGTTAAAGTAGATACTCTGTCGGTGAATCACAGTAAGTTTCTACAAAAATTGCTTATATAATTATATATAGTTATATTATATATATATATATATATTATGTATATATAATATTTTATATTATATTTATTTATATTATATATATATATTTATATATTTATTTATTATTAATTATATATATATATATATATATTATATATAATGTCCTTGAAAGGTTGGATTTAAAAAAAAATGCAGAAAGCAAGAAAATGTATTAAAGGAGAGAGATTGAATTAGGAGGTGGAAAACTCAAATTCTTGCACAAGCTCTTTAAATTTTGAGGGAGAGTCTAAGTTGCAAATAACGAAGTGTCGTAAAATCTAGTAAGATGGGAAGAATTTATATAAAGAAATTGAAAATTATATCGATGGTATAGTCTGAGTTTTAGAGTTTATTGAAATTGTTTTACTGAAAAAGGAAATTTTTATTCAAAATTTCGTTAAATTGTAGTGTAGATATAGTTTAGAGTTTTATAGTTTGCGAAATTGTTTCACGAAAAGGTATAAAGATAATATTATTTACTCAAAATGGCGGCAAATTGTCGTAGGTATAGCTTGAGATTGATAGTTTATAGAAATTTTCACCGAAAATGGATTAAAGTAACTTTAATTGAGAATTTCGTAAAGTTTATCGTAGGTATAGTCCAAATTTTATAATTTATCGAAATTATTTCTGAAAATGAGAAAAAAATTACTTTACTTCAAAATTGAGGAAAATTATACCGTATGTGTAGTCTGAGATTTTTAGTTTGTCGAAATTATTTCACTGAAAATGGGAAAAAATTTACTTTAATTCAAAATTTCGGAAATTTACTTTGAATGTATTGTCGGAGTTTTATTTAGTTTATCAAAATTGTTTCACTTAAAATAAAATGAAATTGCTTTAATTCAAAATTTCGAAAAGTCACATATAGTATAATATGGTAGTTATAGTCTTGAGTTATATAGTTTATTGAATTTTTTTCACGGAAAGTGGTGGAAAAATTGCTTCAACTGAAAATTTAGTTAAATTATATCATAGGTGTGTCTTTAGTTTTATAGTTTATCAAAATTTTCGCTAAAAAAAATGGGAAAAATTTATTGTAATGCAAATTTTCCAAAAATTGTATCCTAGGTATATTCCAGGGTTGGGTTCAAGTACAAGTACTTGTACTTGTACTTGTACTTAAGTACATTTTTTGGAGTACTGTAACTTGACTTGTACTTTCTAAAACCAATGGTACTTGTACTTGTACTTGTACTTGAGCCTTTTGTACTTGGTACTTGTGCTTGGTACTTGCAAGTACTTTTGTCATTTTTAACTTGTCAATATTTTTTATTTTCTTTTTATCATTTTCCTACGTATTGATATTATTATTTTTTTATAAATGTTTTCTAATTAAATTTCCATTTATGAATGTAAAGAATGTCATTATTTATTTATTTATATATATATATATATCATATATATATATATATAATATATATATATTATATAATATAATATATGTATATATATATATATACTATATAATATATATATATATATATATATAATATATATATATATATATATATATATATAATCCATCATCATCATCATCATCGCATCAACAATCATCAACTCACCTGTTAATTTTCCCCCAAGACTGGGGGGTCAGGTTGCGTAAACATGTAACCCGAGAAACAGAAAAGTAGTTAGACAGAATATGACACAAGTCCGAAAGAAAAGCCGGCAGCCCTTACCCTCCCTTTTATACCTATTAGTGGGTACACTCGCCGCACAGAAAATCCACCTTAAGATGCTTCGCGGGCGACGCGACCGCGACGCCTCACTCATGGTATCTCGCTCCCTTCCCGGCCCTGCTGGGCCCAGCCCATACACCCTCACAAACCCTGCCATTTACTCCTATTATGCACTTCTTTCTCGCCCCTGCCAAACTCCCATTTCACTCCTCCCAGACATTCTTATTGCTGACTCAATCCACTTTTTCTTTCAGTCCCCCCGCACAGTCGATTCCCAACACACTCACCACTTACATCCGCTTAACCAACCGACTATCATCCATTCTTTTCACAATGACCAAACCATCTACCACATCTTTCATTTTTCTCATTTATTCCCTTTTTTTCATACCATAACAAATCTGTATACGTTCATTCCTCAATTTTATCAATTCTTCTCACACCTAAACACTCCCCTAAGATTGTTCATCTGAACCATTGTACTTTAGATCTATACCCTCTTATTCCAGACCATGGTCTTACTACTATCATTACACAGTAACCATACCCTCATGCAAAAGCCTAGCGCACTCAAGACATCTCTTACATCCACCAAGGATTTAATTTCACCAGCCTCCTTCCTGCAATTCACCACTTACCTACTACCACAACTCGCGCTCATCCGTTCCCCTTTTCGTCCAACCATATATATATTATATATATATATATATATAATATATATATATATATATATAATATATATATATATATATATTTATAATATATATATATATTATATATATTATATATATATATATATATTATCCCTAAATTTAAAAACTCAGACACTTGTGCCAGCTGCTCACCATCTAGCCTAACTTTCACACGGAGGACTGTCCTCACTCATAACCATGACATAACCTTTACTCTTATCTACGTTTTTAGTTTTCAAACCCATCCTTTCTACACACCCTCGCACATCCAAATTTTCTACCAATCCTCTCAAACTCTCTTCGAATTCACCACACACAAACCAATATCTATATAGGCCTATATATATATACTATATAGTATATATATATATATAATATATATATATTATATATATATATCTATATATATTATATACTATATATATATAATATATATAATATATATATTATATATATATATATATATATATAATATAGTATATATATATATATATATCATGATATATATATAACTATTATTATATAATATATATATATTATATCTATATATATATATATATATATATAATATTATAATATATATATATATCTATATATTAGGCGAGGATGGTGAATTCATTGGATTTCGGAAGTTCGTAAATAACAAACGTTTATGGAGGTATAGTTTCCGAGGTTGGAGGAGCTCAATCATTAGTACCTTTATATTTAAGGGTAAGGGGAAAAAGTTAACTGTAAGTATTAGGGTAATTATTTAGTTGAGTGTTGTAAGGGAAGATATATGTTGATTTTTGGTCGAAGAGGTGCGTCGAATAAGTGAAGAACTAATTTGGGGAAGAAAAAGGTGCGTTTAGAAGTTGTAGAGGATATGTTGTGGATCAAAAATCTGCATATTGAAACAAAATGATCTGGGATAATGAGAGAGAAGAAAATTAAATTGTATTTAGGTGTTTAATGGATTTGCAAACAGGCGGCGGATAATAGGATTAATAGGGAATTCTATGGCAGGTGTTAGTGATATGGTGTTGGTGGTAAGAGCCCAGCTCCTGAATAGAATCAAAAGTATGTATGAGCATAGTGGAGCGTTTTGTAAGAAATAAAAAAATAGAGTCGAAAAATTGATTATTTTAATATGAATCAGCGGAGTGAGACAGGGATGTGGTATGTTTCCTTGGCCATCCAATCTGTATATGGATGTGGGTTATGAAAAGAATTAGAGGTAGGGTGACAAGGGATAGAGTTGCTGGAAGAGAGAGGGATGAGAGTGGAGGATTCCTACCTATTATTAAAGGATTGGAATATGATTTGGTTTTGTGTGGGCGAATCTGAAAGGAGAAGTTTGATGAGGACTGGTAGAGAGATTGGGTAGGGTGTGTAAAAGAAAGGGTTTGAAGTAAACGTAGAAAAGAGATAAGAGTAAGGTTTATGGTTGTGAGGGAGGACAGACCTCAGTGTGAAGGTTATGTTAAGATGGTGAGCAGCTGGAAACAAGTGTATTTGAATTTAAAATAAATATTTAGATATATGTTGAATGAAAAGGGGAGCGGATGAGCAGAGTGTAGTAGGAAATTTGTGAATAGCAGGAAGGTGGCTGGTGCAATTTAAATCGTTGGTGGATGTAAAGGGGACTAAGTGTTGGGTGCGCTAGGGTCTTAAACAATGAGGGTAATGTGTTGTTTACCGTTGTTAATGTATATGTAGTAGGACTATGGTCCTTGGAATAACAGGTATAGATAATCTAAACTACAAAAATGTGTTCAGATATGGACAATCCCATCTTAAGTGGCGTGTTAGGTGTGAAAAGAAAATGATAAAATGAAGGAATGAAACATATTAGAAAGTTGTTTGGTGTGGAGATCGGGGTAAATGAGAGACAAAAATGAGAAGAATAAATGAAAGTAGGGTTGAGATGGTTTGGTCATGTGGAAAGGTGGTATGACAGACGGTCGGTTAAAAACGGATGTATGTGGTAAGTGTGTTTGGGATCGACCGAGAATGGACAGACAGAGAAAAAGGTAGAATGAAGTCAGAAATAGGAAAATGCCTGGAAGAAGAGAGAGAATGTGAGTTTGGCAAAGAGGCGAGAAGAAAGGTCATAATGCAGGAGTGAAATGGGTGGGTCTTGTGAGGGAGGTTAATGGTTGTAGCCCCACCTGGGCCAAAGAAATGAACCCCCACATGTTGACTGACGAGAGGTCATAGTTGAGGTTCAATCGCGGTCCCGTGAAGTTCTACCTATTTGGTATAAAGGGGGCGGTAGAGCTGGGCTTTTTCTTTTTAACTTGCTTCATATTCTTCTACTATTTTTTGTTTCCGGTATAATGTTAACGGGTGGAATGTTACGCACCTTGCCTCAAGTCTTGGGGAGATAAGATTTGTGATGATGATGATGATGATGGATGATGATGATGATATTTTATATTAGTATATATATATATATATAAATATATAATATATATATAAGTGTGATATATATATATATATATATAATTTTATATAAAATGTATACACCTAAAGTTGTCATATATTATATATATATATCATATATATATATATATATTATATATGAAGTTTTCTATTAAGGTACTTGTACTTTTGTACTCCCCTTGTACTTGAACCCAACACAATGTACTTGTCTTGTACTTTACAATTTCCAAAGAGGGCTGGTTGTTGTAATTTGAAACAAGTTCCTAAGGAGTACTTGTGTAGACTGGTGTACTGTTGTGATTCCTTGGTGGACATAAAGAGTAGATACGATTGAACCCAACCCGTGGGTATAATTCTGAGTTTTTTATAAGTTTTGTCATTCAGTAAATATATAATTCAAAATTTCGGAAAACTATTATTCGTAAAAATTGTTATAGTTTTTTGTTTTTATAGTTTTAATCGAAATTGATTTATCGTAAAACTATTGTTTTATAGTTTATCGAAATTATTGATAGTAGTAGAAGTAGTAGTAGTTATATTATTATTTTTATTATTATTATTATTTTTTACTATATATTATTGTTTTCATTAGTTTTATTATTATTATTACGTTATTATTATTATTATTATTATATTATTTACACTAATTATTATTATTTATTATATTATTATTATTATTATTTATTATTATTATCTAGCCGCCCTTTAACTGCAGGCGCTGATGCAAGACCCCCATTTTTCGTAGCAGTTGCGTTTTTAAAGTGATCAGAAAGAAATATATATATATATAAATATATATATTCATATTATGATTTATATACAATATTTATATTATATTATTAAATATATTTACATATATGATATTGTATAATATAAATTAACAAATAAATATATATATGTCTCTATAAATATATAATATATGTATATACTATATTATATTATATATATAATAATGAAAGTTTACGCAGGGAAAGAACTTAAAAATTAAAATAAAATGAAGGCGCGATCAAAAAGTTTTTTTGCGCCTCATTTGAAATCCAATTATTTTTTTTATTTTTATTTTTTTTGTTTTATTTTTCCCTTTATTTTTATTCTTATTTTTAAATCTATACACGTTTTATCAAAAATTCAAAAATTATTAGGACCGTTTTCGTTCGTTTTTCTCAATTTGCTGCTTAAAGCTTGATTAAGAAATACTTACCAGTTTTAAAAGCACGAATTTCGTCGCATAACACCGGAGAACGCGATTTCTCAAATAAAAAGTTACTTTTCGTTTAAAACAATTGGGAATCAGAGCTTTGTTTGTGATGGACACGGTTGTTTTGGAATAAACAAATAAAAAATTACAAATGGTTTATATTACATGTAATTAATCAACTATTGTAGAGTTTATCGATTTGGAAGAAATTAGATTTAAAGCTAATTTTATTGAATGAAAAACATTCATCAATTTTTCAAACAGGCCTACCACGCCTCCATCTTGTTTGTTTACATATTTTCGTAAGAACGTGCTAAATTCGACAAGCACGGAGAATAGCAACCTTACAAAATTAAGGAAACTCCTTACGTTTGGTGAGCATTTTTTACGATTTTGCGCCAAGTTTGACAAAAACGAACGCAAACTCGAGCATTTCTTACGTTTCATAAAAGCACAAATGCAAAACCGAAAACGGCTTAAGACTGGCTGATATTGTTTTGCTGCTGGCCTAAAACTTTAGTTTTAGCGATAAATTGTAATATATATATTATATATAGTATATATATATATTATATATTATTAAAATATATATATATATATATATATATATATATATATAATATATTATATATTATATATATATATATATATATATATATATATTTATATATATTAATATATATATATAATTATGTTATAGAGATATTATATATATATTATATATATATGTACTATATATATATATATATAATCTATATATATATATATATATATAGTATTATTATTTATTTTTTATTTGAATAAATATATTATCGGTCTACTTATATATTTATATTTTTTTATATTAATATTATATTATATATATATATATATATATTTATATATAATATTAGTATATATATATATATTATATTGCCCCTGGGTTCCATTATTTTGGGGGTCCCGAAGTCATTTCTAGTAAACACCGGCAAACCTTCAACCGGGCGAAGCCACAGGTCTCTTAGAGAGGTGATTTGTAGAGTATTGTGTGGGGTGCGAGTGGGGGGGGGGGGGGAAACACCTCAAGCAGGAAGGTTCGACCATTTTAGCTTCTATGACAAGTGTGGGGATGGGGGTGTCCTGAAGATCGAACCGATTGTTTGTAAATTCTCTCGGAGGTTCTGGTGATTGCCGGATTCTTTAATCTTACAGAGTGAATGTTTGAAACTATCGTAGTGTTTGTGATCAATAAGTATAAGTTTTATTTCGGGGGGGGGGGGGGAAGGGGGCGGAGAGTTTATGATTTATATATATATATATTATATATATTTTATTATATAGTATTTTATATTAAATATATATATATATATATTTATTATATATATATATATTTTTATTATTAATAAAGGGATGAAGGGGGGGGGCGGGCAGGAGAGGAGAGCAGAAAAGGGAGAAAGAAGGAGAGAGATGAGAAGAGAGAGAGAAGAAGAGAAGAGAGGCACGCTCTCTCATCGCACCGGACAAAGAGCATATTTATTTACCAAAGATATTCGTCGCCAAAGCGAAAAAGAGATCGAGGTTTGTAAACTATTAACGACAACAATAGAATCAAACCCACACTATTAGGAAAATATATAAAATTTGAATAAATTTTAACTTGATGCATATTTTTTTTTTTTTTAAATTGAATAATATTACTATTATTTATGCTTCGTTTTATTTTTTTTTCCTTGTATAATATATATTAATTATATATATATATACTATATATATATATATATATTATATATTATATATATATTATATATATATATTATATATATATATAATAATAGTATTTATATATATATAACATATATTATATATGTATGCAATTATTCATTGGGGATTATTATATTTAGAATTAATATAATTTTTGCAAATATTTTTTTTTTAAGAAATTTTTTTTTTAGATATACCTGTTTTTCTTTTTTATAATTTTCTATATATATTTTTAGACACCAAATCTTATATTTTAATAATAATTTTTTATATATTCATGTTAAAAATTTACATTTTTGTTTATTATTAATTTTTTACATTTGAATAAAATATCCAGTCTTGAATATATTTTTTAAGCAAGTTTATATATTTTATTTTGTCTGTAATTTTTTCAATGGCTTCATATTTGAGTTCAAGGAATGGTTTCCAGCCACAAATGATCGTGGATGGATGGGTCAGTTTTTATTGATACGTGACACTGAAGAAGCACTTGCTTAAAAACCAATTGTAATCCACCATCAAAGCACGAGCGTGCACTCTAAAATTTTGGGGTAGATTTCGGGCGAAAGAAAATTTTTTTTTTTTTTTTTTTTTTTTTTTTTTTTTTTTTTTTTTTTTTTTTTTAACTACACACCTGAAGCAGTTCAGGATTAAAGAGCCGTATATATTTTGAAAAAATGGTGGAGTCGGAGCCGAGAAATTTTAAAGTTGTGGAGCCGGACGCAGCTAAATATTTTTTAAATTTCAATAAAGTTGGATGGAGCGCGGAGCTATTTTTAAAATTAATAGAGCCGTGGACGAGAAATTTTAAAATTATGCATCCATCCGGAGCCGCGCGTATTTTAAATTGACGTGAGTAAGGAAGTCGTACTCTTGGAGGCCGGCAAAAATAAATTTAGTGGCAGCTCCGCTAACCCCAGATATTGCCAATCAATGATCTCTCATTATTAATTATTATTATTTTATTATTAATTATTGATTATTATTAATTATTATTATTATTTATTATTGATTATTATTATTATTATTATTCAATATATTATTATTATTATGATTATACATTATTATTATTTACCTGCTCCTTAAAATGTTCATAAGCCCCTTTAAGACGGTGTTCTTGATCCTCAATTTCCCTTATTGGACTTGTTATATACAATGAAACAAGATTAGAAATCCTTTTATATAATATATATATATATTAATATATATATATATATATATATATATATATAATATATGCGTGCGTATATTATATATATATTAATATATATCTATTAGAATTTAAGGAAGCAATTGGCTTGAAAAATGATTTGCTTTTAGCCTTTAAAAATGGCATACCACTAAAAAATTGGAACGTTTTTTTTTTCCTTGTTTTATAAAAACATTCAGTTTTGCGTTCTAAACCTAAATTTTATTATTTATTATATTATTTCTTATTTTATTTATTATTATTATTTATTATTATTATTATTGATATTATTATATATTAGAGTGGTAGTAGTGCGATAGGGGTTTGGTCGGTGTTGATTTAAGGTCTTAATATATATATATTATAATATATATATATATATATATATATATATATATATATTATATTAATATTATATTATATAATATATATATATATATATATATATTATAACGTATTATATACAGTATATATATAATATATTATATATATATATATATATATATATATATATGATATATATATATATATTATATTATATATATTAAATATTATAAGTATATTATATTATATATTATTATTAATATATTCAGTTGCGCCACATTGTTTTTATAATGTAAAGTATCTTCCATGATTAAGATTACATTTCCAGTATTTCGAACTTTTTAAATATAAGAATTATAGGTTATTAAAAATCAATGAGATACGATGGCGATCAGACAAAACCCCAAATTACTTATTATTATTATTATTTAATATTATTTATTATTCTTAATTATTGTTTATGGTTTTATGATAATAAATTATCTTTATAGTGTTTTTTTCATTTTGTAACTTTTATTACGTATTTTTTAATTTAATAAAAAACCTATTATAATATATATTATATATATATATTATTATAATATATTAATATTAATAGTATATATATTATATATATATCTATATATAGTATATATAAATATATATATATATATATATTATATATATATATTATAATATATTATATATGATATATATTATTTTCAGTTTTTTTTTTCTTTTTCCAAATGTCCCCCGAGCCTGGAATGCCATTGCCAAGGAGAGATGTAGGTTTTATTAATTATATACTATATTATATTTATATATATAATATATATATATATATATATAAATTATAATAATAATATATATTAAATAGAATATATATATTTAATATACAATATATTATATAGTTATAACTTGGGTTATTTATTATAATATTTCTTAGTATGTTCATAAATATATATCTAAATTAGATCATATTAGCTGGGAGGATCGAAATTTTAATCGATAATATATATTATATTATAAAATATATATATATATATATATAATTTATATATTATAAAATAATATATTTATTTATTATATATATATTAATATATATATAAATATATTATATTTATTATATTATTATAAATATTATATATATATATATATATATATATATATATATTATATATTATATTAATATAGTAATTTTACATGAGTAGAGAGATACGGTTATAAAACAGTAGAAGCATATTAAAATAAGTAACATGTTTCCAAAGCAGTTGGCAATGTATTTTATTAACATATAAATATAGAATCGTTTTTTAATAAATAACTAAATATTTAATACATTATAATCGTTTAGGGTTATGGTGATGAAGATATTATTTATATATATTTTTATATTTATTATTTATTTATTATATTTTATCTATTTATTATTATCTAATATATAATTATTATTATTTGGTTTATGGACTGACTAATATTCTATATCATCAGAGGTGGTATATTAATTACTCCGAATGCCCCCATTGGAGTTAAGAGGTGATAGGATACTGCTATCGCTCCTATTCTAAATTCTCCCGGTAGCGATCCGGCGTCTCGTTCAAGCCTATATATCAAAACCTCGAATTCGGAATCCTCTTCTGGTCCGAGGTGACCTTAGCCATGTAAGGATATCCTGGTGTGGGGGGGAGCCAAACTCTCTATTCTTCGTAAGGGGGGGGGTGTATGAAAGAATCCTCCAATGTAGGCTGGTCTGCTGTATGTGTTTTTGATATGGTTGAGAAAACTCACTTTCCGAGTGATATCCATTTATATTGATCTGAAAATTAAAAATATTCTTCTTTTCTTTATTCGATATAAATCCAGCTACAAGCGATTCTAAGGAAAAAATTGATATATTAATATGACTGTATATCTGCTATGGCAACATTGAAGGACGTGTGTGTTTGTGTTGTAGTTGGGTTGTGTGTGTGTGTTCGTTGACCCATGTTATTAGTGTTACAACTTAGTAGGCTATATAGTTGCAGCGTTGTGTGCTTTCTTAAAATTTAATTTTTAATTTTCCTTCTTAATTTTTTTTACTTCACGGTGCAAATTTGATGACTATTTTTATTCTTTATTTTCTAATTTTTCCATATTAAATTTGAGCAAGTGCAGGATTATTTATTTTAGAAACTTATTATTATTATTATTTTATTAATTATATTATTATTTTATTATTTATTATTATTATTATATTATTATTTAATTATTTATATCTGAAATAATTATTTGATATCAAATCGTAGTTGTTCTTTTTTTTCTTTTCTTTTTTCAATACTCAGAAAAGGAAGATTTTTTATTTGATGGAACTCGATCTGCAATTGTCATCATGTATGATAACAGTGATTTGTGTGTATTTAATGTTTCGTGGATTGTATGTTATTATATTTAATATTATTAGTATATATATATATATATTATTAATATATATATATATATCATATATTATATATTTATATATATATAATATATATATATATATATATATATATATATATTGTATATTATATATATATATAATTGATTTGTTTCCCAATCTTTTTTTGTTTTATGCTACGGCTAAGCATAGCGTCTGGCGACTAACATAAATGGATTCGTTAGTGTCGAAGTTGAAGAGGACACCTTCGATCTCTCTTTCGTTTAAAAGTTGATTTTTGTTTTTTTTTTTTGTTTTTTTTAATTTAGATTATTGAAGTGACATTAATAAATTCCAATGGTAAAAATTTTGGGCTTTCCAAATTCTAAAATATTGTAATTCCGGGAGCAGGCAATTTCATTTACAAGGAACATCACATATAAGGAAAGCGGGAGGTAGTAGCGAGACCCCGCAAAATAGTCCCAGCTGCCGTGTTTGATAAGTAATGTGGGACGGCTGGATACGAGGGTTTTATTGTTAACATTTCAAAACCACAACGCCCCCGTTTTCAGCAACTCGACAGACTCCCAAACGATAGAAGTCTGTTATGATTGTTGATTTGAATTTTTTATTTAATTTAACGCTCGATTATGTATTGCGTTTTTTTATATTTAAGATACGTTATTAAGCAATATGTGATACTCTTTGGAATTTATTACTAACACTCATTTCCACTACCGATCTAAGAGGGAAAAAAATAATGGAAAATACATACTTTCCTCAACGAAACCGGTCTACAACTTTTTATTAAAAATTTCCCACTTTCCTCCCACCGCCCCTTAGAAAAAGAGTGGCCGAATCGCGGCGGGCAGATGTGGCATTAAAAAAAAAGAAAAAGAAAAATCATATTAGTAGGTAGAACGAAGTGAAAGTAGTCAAAAGCTTTCACCAGTTCGTTTTTACATAAGTTATGGAGATCACCGTTGACGAAAACACTCTTTTAGAATTTCTACTTTTTAAGTTTTAAAAGTTGGCTCATGATATCATTTTCGTCCTACCTACTTGTCCTTTTTGGAAAATTTTTTATTTTTAATTTTGTTTTGCAGGTTTTCTCCTCTCTCTCTTTCCTCATTACATTACTTTTGTTCTTATTTTAAATCTTTATTTTTTTAGTAACCCCTATCATTTAACTAAAGTGTATTTATCAATTTCAATGAACTTTTTTTATCATTGTTTGGTTTATATTCGCATTTAATTTCCTCTTCCCCGCCCACTAATACACGCCCCGTGTCTAGTTTTCTCCATTTCAGTTTTCCTCAGCAATTGTTTGTTTGTCGAGTTGCCAGTCGGTCGCTTCAACTATTGAACATGCTACTATTTCGTCACCACACTTTTAACTTGGACGCTTTCCTATTTTATTGTCACTGTTATTCTCTTCCTCTCGCTCTCTTCTCTCTGCTCTTCTCCTCTCTCTCTCTCTCTCGTCTCTTCTCTTCTCTTCCTCTCTCTCTCTCTTCTCACAGTGGTGACACACACACACACAACACACGCACACACGACAGACCACACATACACACATATAAACACACACACACACACTATATTTTATATTATATTATATATAATATATATATATATATATTCACTATATATCATATATATATATATATATATATATATAATATATATATATATATACCTAATATATATATATATATAATCTATATATATATATTATATGTATATAGTAATAATATATACTATATAATATATATATATTTTATTATATATATATATATATACCGGTATATTTTTTTATTTATTTCCTTTTTTTAACATCGTTTTTTTTTTTTTTTTTTTTTCTATTCTTATTTGTTTTTAAATACGTATTTTTCTTTTTTAAAG
>JABUQX010043143.1:0-7500 GCA_015478945.1 Trachelipus rathkii
ACTTCGTGCCGCTGTTGTGTGTGTGTGTGTGTGTGTGTGTGTATTATTATTATTATTATTATTACTATTACTACTGATACCACTGACAATATTGTTGATATTGTTTTATTGTTTAAAAACAATATTAAGATAATTAAATATTAAAAACATCAAAAAACAATGTCATTGCCATCAATAGTCACAATAGAAATATAATTACTTTTTAGTTATAAATTATCATTATATAAATTATTATGGATAACGTTATATTAAAATTATTATAATAATTTACCTTTACGGAAAAAAACAGACTTCCGAGTATAGCCTTGCGTTACATTTTGACGGCTATAATAAATTTTTTCCTGTATTTTATTTAATTATTAAATAAAGAATAAAAATAATATATATTAAAATATAACAATATATATAATATATATATATATATATATATATATATATATATATATATATATATATATATATATATATATATATATATATATATATATATATATATATATATATATATATATATATATATATATATATATATATATATATATAATATATTATACATATATTTATATACTTAATATATATTATAAAACATATTGCCTTTATTTATAAAGATATTTAAAGAAACTGTTTTTACTATTTTGGAACTTGGCTAACCATTCACTCTCCCCAGTTATACTTCCTTTCTAATGTTTCCTCCCGGCCCTCTCTGTTCCAACTCATGCTCGCGCCTGGGTTCCTCATCTTTTTAAAACATTCGGCCCCCGCTCTCCACGCTATCAATCCCTTACTCTTTTCTCTCTCTTTTCGAGCTACCCTCTCTTTCTCTCTTTTTTCCAGGGAGTATCTTAAAGAGGGGTTTCGGGGATACAGTGAATCATCCCTTAAGATTTTAGGTTCGGGGTTGTTCTCATAGGGTTTTACTTTGGGGCTTTCGGGGAATATTACGAAAGTCACATCATATTTTTCTTGTTGGTCGTAAAGCGCAAAGTTAAGCTTGAAAGAAACATAAAAGTGTTTAAATTGATAAACAAGTTACCAAATATTATTGAATTTATGATATCATGGTGCCGATTGAGTCCCGAAGACCAAACAAGATGAATTTTGAAGTGCTAAATAGACATAAATAAAATTTAATGTCCTTCAAATATTTCAATATTCTAATATTACAACATATATATATATATATATATATATATATATATATATATATATATATATATATATATATATATATATATATATATATATATATATATATATATATATATATATATATATATATATATATATATATATATATATATTTATATATATATATATATATATAATATATATATATATATATATATATATATATATATATGTTAAAAATATATTAATGATATATTCATATATATATATATATATATATATATATATATATATATATATATATATATATATATATATATATATATATTTATATATATATATATATATATATATATATATATATATATATATATATATATATATATATATATATATATATATATATATATATATATATATATATATATATATATATATATATATATATATATATCACCATTTCTAGCAAGGCTGCAAGGTGGTGTTGATGGTCAAGTTTTCATCTAAAAACTATCAAAACCATTCACGAAAAGACAAATATGATGTAAGAAGGTTTTCAGCCCCTTGACACTAGGCGAAGAGAAATTTAGAATTTTCTTCATTTGATTCGACCACTTCGGAAACGCAGCTTCACTCTCGCTAAAATTTAATATTGTATATTTCAAAAATTTTATATTTAAAATTTAATTAAAATGACCAAAAGAAATGTTGTCGAAAAATAAGTAGCTTCTCCATCTCATACTTCAAATAAAAATAATTTAATATTTAAATTTTTGCAAATTTTAATAAATCCGAATCGTAAGATTATTTTTTTTTCTTTTTTAAGTAGTTTGAAACCTCAAATGAAGGAGCATTCTCTCTCTTATGTAAATATCGTTTTCAAGTCACTTTTGAATAACCTTCTCAATAGGGTCCCTCCGAATTTCCTTCTTTCCAAATTTCCTTTTGACTCTTCTCTTTCTCGCTTCCCTTCTAGTTTTTACTGCGTACTCACTCCATGATGTCGAATCATATATATATATATATATATATATATATATATATATATATATATATATATATATATATATATATATATATATATATATATATATATATATATATATATATATATAGTCTTTATATATATATATATATATATATATATATATATATATATATATATATTACAGGTTACCACGACTCACAGGCAAAGCCCTTTTCAAGGAGGGGGGTGAGTAATTAGAGTTAAAAATCCCCCAAACCTAAGCCTACCGAATATCTCTCAGCCGAAAGCAGGCAGAGACTTTTAAGAGATGAAGATTAAATATAATAGGAAAAGTATATGATGGTAGGGAGTTCCACAGGAAAGAGATAGCTGGAATGAAGAAGGTACCACAACGAGCATGCTAAGGGTTCTCAATATTCATGCAATTTCACGTGCGAGAAGAGCAACCCTTGTGCTTGTCATACGAGGGCGACACAGGGGCGATGAAATGCAAGAAGTTGGCTCCCTCGAACATCTATCGTTGTAATACATGTTGAAAAGAGATAGTTTTCCAACCTCACGACGCAGATGTAGAGGGTAGAGGGAGTTTGTATATAGGGGATAGTTTATAAGTTTTTTTAGCCCTAGACTTAACCTCATCCAAAAGTAGGGTGAGAACAGTACTCCAAACAAGGGAGGTTAAGACCATAATTAAACTACAATAACTGTTATGATGAAAAAATTCCTGCAACCTGAACAGAACTCACAGCTTTTTAGAGGCCACTCTATCAACCGTTGTGATATGAAATTTTCAAGGTAATTTGTTGTTTATGTACAAACAAATTTTAATATTATTAACAGGTGGGACGCTAGACTCGTAGAAAGAGTTTGAAAAGTTTGAAGATGTTATTGGGAGTTAGATGTGAATAAGTTGAATTGTTAAAGAGTTTAATTTCAAAAAGTTGAGGTGGTTCCACAGAAAATATAGAAAATTAGAATAGGAAAGATGATGTCAGAAAGAAATTCTTGAGGCAAAAGAGGAAGTAGAATTGAAATGAGCTAAAGAATGGAGAGTTGTGTTATCGGTTTCAGAGTAAATAAAGTTGGATATGCTGCTGGTAGATCGTTGATAAAAAGTAAGAGTAAAGTAGGAGATAGAATAGAACCCAGAATCAGAAAGAATTCGCCCCATCATCAAATTTCGATATAGAACGATCTGAAAGAAAGCTAGACATGAGTAAGCAAAAAGAAGCAGGAAACCTAAAGGATGGGAGCTTGGAGAGTAGTGACGCGTGCTATACTCGATCAAAGACTTTCGATATGATAAGCGTCACCACACAAGTTTCCCCATAATCCCGAAGGGCAGAAGACCATAAATCAGCGAGATAAGGCAGTATGTAACCATTTAAGGCACAGGGAATAGAGTTGAGCGAGTACAGGCCCCAGTTCAATAGCAAACTACCTCAAAACACGAGATTTAAGTATCCAATACCTGATCATGTGTAATCACAGCCAAAGACTATAGGACACCTAGGAAGTGAATTAGAAGGAGGAGGGATACCAGAATCTTCCAGAGTAGAATTAGGTTAAAAACGAAGGACAACGAGATCAGTGTTTTTAGAAAGAGCTTTAGGAACAGATCTATCAGAGCGAATAAGATGAGGAAAGACATATTTACAGAAGTTATTAGAGAGGTTTTTGGCGAGAGGTCATAAATTTTTATCAGCAGTTAAACCAAGAAGGCCAACTCAGTTATTTCTAATGAAAGTACAATTAGTCTCTCGATTAATATCCCTGCAATGATTACGAGCAGAATAAAAATTAGTAAGAGCGATAGGAGAACGAGCGTTTTTACACACCCGATAGGCACTGTCTCTTTCCAGAATGGCACAAGATCAAACACCATCGAACCATGAGTTGCTTAAGATGAAATAAACCTGCTCATCCCTTCAGTGATACTCTGAGCCAAAAAATGATTCATTCCAACGGTAGTTAGCAAGAAGCTACGCAGTGCCAAAATTAGCCAGATTAATGTACCAGAAAGTAAGTTTGGAACAAGCTGGATCTGCTGAAAAATAAGTATTATAATTAATAGCAACAAGATTGTAGTCAGAGTTGCCAACAGGTTGGTAAATTGTTTTTTTATAACGAGAATGAAAAGTGGTGAAACATAAGCAAAGCGTCTTTAAGATTTGGTTGGGATGATCTGGAATATGTGAAGGTCTCCTAGTTATATATATATATATATATATATATATATATATATATATATATATATATATATATATATATATATATATATATATATATATATATATATATATATATATATATATATATATATATATATATGTAAATATAAATATAAAAAAAAATATATATATATATATATATAT
This sequence comes from Trachelipus rathkii, assembly GCA_015478945.1. Lineage (NCBI taxonomy): Eukaryota > Metazoa > Arthropoda > Malacostraca > Isopoda > Trachelipodidae > Trachelipus > Trachelipus rathkii. The sequence continues at coordinate 4,492 of JABUQX010043143.1, forward strand.
ATATATATATATATATATATATATATATATATATATATATATATATATATATATAAATATATATTTTTGTATATATATATTTTATATATAATATATATAAAATAATTTATGATTTTATAAATTTACTTTTGGATTTTAATAAGTATAGATTTAAATTAATAAATAAATAATAATTGGGTGTTGGACGACGTTACATTCGATATTTGTTCTTTTTTAGAAATTTTAGAATCTACTTGATGTCTGACATATGAATAAAATCTCCTTGAACTACTTCTAGAATTTGATTTTCGACGCTTCTTGATCTTTGTCCTTAGAAGAAAACCACCTCAACTGTCAACCTTTACCAATGTAAAGTTGATTTTTTATACTATGCCTTTACTTCCCGTGCAATGTTGGGACAAGGCAAAATATATTATATTGATAATAATGATGATTTTATATATATAGTGATAATAATGATAGTAGTTGTAGTGATAATAGTGATAGTGGTAATATTGAAGTCAATGATAATGATAAAAAGTATAGTAAATGGTGACTAATAATAGTGCATTATAGTGTTTTTTTTTGTGTGTGAAATATAATAATAATAATAATAATAATAATAATAATAATAATAATAATAATAATAATAATAATAATAATAATAATAATAATAATAATAATAATAATAATAATAATAATGATAGTAATGGTGATAACGATGATAGAAATGATAGTAATAATAATGATGGTAATAATATTAATATCAAAATAAAATTAGTAGTGATTGATAGTGAAATAGAGCGAATTTGTGTTTGAAATATAGTGTTTAACTTTTTAATAATATTAATAATGTTAATATTACTATATGTATATGCGTGTGTATTTATTATGTATTTATATGTGTGTATGTATGTATATGTATATATATATATTTTTATTTTATATTTATTTATAAAATAAGCCCCCGGTAGCTCAGTGTTAGAGCACTCGCCAAACTAAGCGAGGGTCCCAGGTTCACAACTGGTCGGGCGGGAGAATGTGAGCTATTCTCTCCTTGGGCTTGGCTCCGTCCTGCTCGGACGTTAATTGAGTACACCCCCTCCTAGATTAGGGCTCTGCCCGTGTGTGGTGTGTGTTTATCTTCTATAAAATAAAAAATATATATATATATATATATATATATATATATATATATATATATATATATATATATATATATATATATATATATATATATATATATATATATATATTATTTATTGTTCCTGGGACCCCTTTATTTGGGGTCTATGAAATCTCCAAAAACCCAGTGACCTCCATCGGCAGAATCAACAGATCTCTCAGGGAGGAAATTTGATAGATTTTTTTTTTGGGGGGGGGCAGGGAATGAGTTATGGGCATCTTAGAAGAAGGTGGTCGACAGTTTGAATCTCTATTAGTCATCTTCGACAGAGTGGTGAAGTGGCTGCTTTCAGTTGAAACCTGTGCCTGTATTTTTGAAGGCCAGGGTGATGCCAGATCTCAATCTAGAAAGTGAGATTTGCATCTTTCGTGGAGTGTTGCTGACATTTCAGGGGGGGGGGAGGCAGGTGTTTATGAGGTAATTTGGCCTGCGATTGTTAAGGAATTGCTGTGTAAAGTATGTGTGAATATGTTTTGAGAGAGATGTGTTGTTTGGAGGAGTTGAGATAGCTCTAAAGAGTTCGCCCTAGTATAGGTCAGCGGAGGAAGGAGGGGATTTTAAACGATGAATCTTGAAGGAAATATATCACAGTGGGGCTGGTCGAGAGTCTTGGTATAGAAACGTATTCATATCATGTCAAAATGATCCTGAATGGGGAGAATATTTGTTTCCTCGTGTAGATAGTGAATTTAGGTGGTTTTCAGAGAGCCAGTAATAGTTCGAAAGGCAATATTCTGTATTCTTTTCATTTTGATTCTGTTGGTAAATGAGATTTGAGGGTACCAGACTGTTGATCCATTGTTGATTGTAGTTCTTGAGAATTGTTTTTATGTAGTTGTCGTCGTGGTTGCTTCATTGCTGAAATTATGCTGATATAGATTCCGTAGGAGTTTTCTGTTTACTGTGTTTATGATTATTTTATATGTGAGGTGTAAAGGTGAAGTAGGTATCAAAGGTTATACCAAAAACTTTGGGTGTTTTGTTTAGGGAGATAATGGAGTTATTTAGAGTTACTTGTTGGTGTAATGATGATTGGTGACTGTCAGTGGTGATCAAGGTTATAGATGATTTATCGGCAGAGGTCAACATTCTGTTGGAAGACAACTAAGCTTCTAGACAATTTATGTAAGTCTGAGTATGAATTATAGCGATGGGTACTGATGGGTATGGTTATTGTTATGTCATCTGCATAGATTTTAAGATGTTAATTGAGAGATTGAGGGTGGGAATGCCAGCTGCAAAGAGATTAAAGAGAATGGAGGCAAAATGGAGCCCCGAGAGTCTCCGTTTTTCAAACTTACGGGTTTTGAAATTTGTATAGCTGTGAAATTAGTTAGTCATTTTTTATAATTGTTAGGAAAGGGTGAGTTTAGAATTTTTTTGATGATTTTGTGTTTGGGTACTGTGTAGAAGAAGTCTTTCCTAATGTCAATGAGTATTGTTCTGTCGAAAAGAGTTTTGTCTAATCAGTTTATGATTTTTTGTGTGATGTTTGTTAGATCTGTTGAGGTAGAGTGGGAATTTTTAAAGTCATGCTGGTGATTTGGGAAGTGACAGTAGGGTTGAATTTTGGTGAGAACGATCTTCTCCATTGGTCATTTCTTGGTCATTTCTGAGTTTTAATTTGGGTATGATTATGGTTTTTTTCCAGGATGGAGGGATATAGTTGAATGACAAAGATTGGCTGAAAATATTTGTAATGAATGAAATAGCAGTCAGTCCAAAGTGTTTAAATTAAAGGTTAGAAATGTTGTCTGAGCAAGAAGCAAGGGAGATTTTTTAAGGTTTTGATTAGTGAAGTAATTTCATGTGTAATGATGATCCACTACAAAAGAAATTTTGTT
>JABUQX010043143.1:12500-18214 GCA_015478945.1 Trachelipus rathkii
ATTATATTATATATATATATAATAATATATGAATATATTATATATAATATAATATATATAATATAATATAATATATTTATTTACGAGTCTACTTTCTACGTAGTTTAAATAATTGGATTTGTTGACCCTTGGATAAAATCAAAATCTGGATATAAAACTTTGATTTATGATATATAGAGAAAATTCCAATTTAATAAAAAAATTACAAAATAAAACCAACCTCCTTATTTCTCGCAAATTGAGTAAAAAAAATGGTGCTAATTGTTGACAAAACTTCGCGCTTTAATACGGCCTTTTTCAAATGTCTAATAGGTGAAACGTTGCACCAACGAGGGAGAAAAATACTGAAACGTACTAACGAGAAACTATTTTTTTAAATGATAGCGAAAAAAGAGTGTCCTTGGTGCAAGGCTCAAACTAAATCTCATTATATAAGTAATTAATATATTACTATATATAATATTATATATATTATTATATAATTATATATATTATATATATATATATATTATATATATAATAATATATATAATATATAAAATATATATATAAATATATATATAATATATATATATATCTATATATAATATATATAGGGCCTTTTCTGTTTTACACAATGGACGCAGTTTGATTTTCGTTGTTGTTTTTTTTAATATATTGCCGACTATACTGGATACCAACAAGAATTCAGTGTAAAGTACAATGATTCAAAGTTGAACTATTTAAATAATTTTAAAAAATCACAATTTATGGTAAATATTGTTTTAAAAATGAAAATATCTCGAAAAGTACGACACTCACAGAAAAAACAATTACATATTTGGAATCAACGTATAAGGCTTATTACAAAAATGTTTAAATAAAATTATATTTTTCAGTAAATGAAATATCGTCGAAAAGTACGACAAGCTTACAGAAGTAGAACCAATTAGCATAGTTGAATCAGCGTATGAAAGTTTAGTACAAATAGTAAAAAAAATATGGGGCTCGAGTTGACGGGGACAAAAAGGGGGGGAAACGTTTTTTTCATACCTCCGTAGTGGAGGGGCTGAGGAACCCCCGCGACACCCAAATACAAAGAGCGGGGGTTCGAGACGGCCTTAGCGGGGGGAAATAGTCCTACCCTGTCGTTCCGCGGAAGGCCGAGGAGCCCCGACTCTGCCCGGTGCGGTATACCCTTTTGGTATTCTTTAGTTAAAAAATAAAACTAACCGGAGTCGTAACGTAAAAGTCTATCTATTATTTGAATCAAATGTTCGTTACCACTTAAATTGATTGTCAGGATCATATCATACTTAGAATATATGAAAAAAAAAATTCAAAACTGACCAGAGCGTAAAAAGAAAAGGTCTATATATATATATATATATATAGTATATATATTATATATAGATATATATTCTATATATATATATATATATATTTATTAATATATATATATATATAATATATATATATATTTAATATATATATAATATATAATATATACTATAATAAATATATAAATATATATTATATAATATATAATATATATATATATATATTATATATATATATATATATAATATATAATAGTATACATAAAATATGGACTGATGTTACGAATTAATAGTACCACATTTGCCATTCAAAATTTTTCGCTATTAACATTTCAATAACAATACAGATAAAATGCTTTGGCTAATTTTGTGCGAACAAATATGTTAAATAAATTCGTGAATGAAGCAAATCGTATTTAATCGTTAAAACAATAAACATGACAATTAAAAAACAACTCATACAAGCCTTCTAATATTTATCAATGTAAGTTTATCATCTCGATGTAATATTTTTTTTATTGAGTAAGCGAGTTATTATTATATATATATTATATATATATATATAATATATATATATATATAATATATAATATATATAAATATATATATATATATATAAATTATATAATATAATATATATGATATATATATATATATAATATAAATATGGTTCCTATTCTGTTTTACCCTGCAAGTTTTGATTTTTTTTATTTGTTTTGTTTTATTTTTTGCTACCTATATGATACTAACAATGAATTTCAGTGGTACGGACATGATTCAAAAGTTTGAAATATTTTAAATAATTTTTAAAACAAATTATTTTAAATAATTCTCTTAGATTAATTTTTTGAAAATTACGAAACTTACAGAAAACCAATTACATATTTGAATCAGCGTATAAAGCTATTACAAATGCAATATATATATATGTATATATATAGTATATATATATAATATAATATTATTATATCATATATTATATATATATATATATATATAATATATATATATATATATGTATATATATATATATGTATATATATATATTATATTTATGTAGATATATTATATTATATATATATATATATATATATGATATTATATATATAATATATATTATATAATATAATATATATATATATATATATATATAGTATATATATAGTATATTTGGGGGCTGCGAGCCGACGCGGGACCGAGGGGGGGAACGTTTCGCAATATCCCCGTAGGGGAAGGGCGGAAAAACCCCGCGACTCCCAAAATACAAGAGCGGGGTTCCGGAGACCCTCCCGGGAGGGGGGGAAATAGTCCTAACCTGTCGTTCCCCAGAAGGCCGAGAGAACCCGACTCCTGCCATTTTGCGGTTTACCCTTGGGCATTTCTTTAGTTTGAAAAACACCCAAAAAAAAGAAAACAAAAATATTACTAAAAATACTTTTTTAAAAAATTTATTTAAACTTTGTGAAAATGATTTCATGTTCGTATCCACTGTAAATTCATTATTAGTATCATATGCTAATATATATAATAAAAAGAAAAAAATTAAAAAAACTGACGGAGTCGTGAAAACGGAAAAAGTGTACTATACGATTTTTGATCATCCCGTTAACCACTGAATATCTGTTTGTTAGATCATATACTAGAAATATATTAAAAGAAAATATCAAAAAAAAATTCAAACTGACGAGTCGTAAAACAGAAAAGGTCTGCTAATATATATATATATATATATTATATATAATAGTATATATATATAATTATAAATATATATATATATTAATAATATATATAATATATACTATAATAATATATAAATATATATATATTATATATATATATATATATATAATGTGGTACAGAAGTCCATTATTAGCTCTTCGTCGTAAACCCCTGGACTCGACTAAGGAGTTCTGGCATATGATAGGATAGGATAGGCCCTCCACCGCTGCCGAGATTCATTTGCATCAAGAACCCAATGTGTTCCTCGAATAGGACTAACCGCAAGGTGATCGAACCGGCGAAAATTGGACAAGCAATAACGTGGAACTATAGCATTGCCCAACATAAATGGGTACCGCTGTAGAGGCAAGGACAGGAGGAGATTTGTGGACAAAATGAAGGAGAGAAGATTGACATGATGGATGTTGAGATTGTTATGAGGGAAAGACTATTAATAGATCACATGTACTCTATGTACTGATATATAATGGATTGCAAGAGGAAAAAAGAATCTGTGTGGCGGTCGTCACTGGAACCGGATACTACAAGAATATACACAGCAACAATATTGATAAATGAAACATTGATGGCCATAGAAAAAAAGGTTTGTAGGAAGAGCGGTTGAGTCACTCATCCAAACATACACCTCACAAGGGAGGACCAGGGGAGAGAAAGGAGTAGATTCAATAGAAGGACTTTCCAACTGACTATACGATAGGATAAGGGGACGAGACAAAGTCATAACTTGAAGACCAGATGTCATAATGGAACCAGAAGAGAGGAGAGTAGAGAGATTTAGGCTTTCGGATAGAGATAGGAAAGGAGAGGGAGGCTTAATGATGAGATTTTGCAGTCAGAACGGACTAACTTTCCTATGAACACATGCTCTAATGTTAGATAAAAGTAAAGAGTGAACCTGGTACAGATAGAGCGCAGATTTAGAGAGATACGTAAAAAAAAATGATAAATTTAGTTTTGACCAAATAAAAAGAAATATATTCATAAACGTGAAAAATCTACCAACACGATCCTGGATCAGACTCATAGTTTGGCAATTGAATACTGAAGATGGGGAGGAGAGATAGGGGAGAGGAAAATAATAAAAGCAATGTTTGCTGGAGGAAGAGAATGGATCAGCAACGAAGGAGAAATTCGATGAATTCAATAAAAACGAAAGGACGCGCTTCGTGGGAAATGGGAGATGAAACGATAGTATGAAAAATGAATACAATTTAGGAAAATATGATAGGAAAACAAAAGAGGTATAGGAGGAAATACGAGAATAGGTAGACAGAGGAGGAGGAATAAGTGAGCTGAAGTCCGCCAATAAGTCGATAAGAATAGGCATGTAAGAAATGGATGTAAAGTAAAGTATGAAGAAAAATAGGCTGGGAATATGTTGAAGTCCAAAAGCTGGCAGAAAAGTATTAAAAATTGAAGTATATGAAGCAATCATGGTGGCGGACACAGTTCGGACTCGAAGAGATTATGAGGGGAGCAAAAGTGAATTCTATCATTAGCTGAAACTATCCATTTTTTCGATCGGAACCAGTACTTGATGTAGTAATTAATAAGGAAGGACGTGACTGCTGGTGAGGAGGAAGAAGGAGTGGAGAGGAGGAGGAGGGGTTGGGAAGGTGTAAAGAAAGATTCTGAGAATTGTTGAAGATTTTAGCTGCTTGAGGGAAATTGGTTCAAGGGAAATAAAGCGTGACTGGAAGGCAAGGTGATGGAGGGAATGTTAGAAGGGATAAGAAGGCAATTAAAGCAATAAGGGATATGAAATCAGGACAGGAATAATGGACTAAATGCCTGATTATCAACACATTCGAGGCGTAAGAAGTATGGACTGCTAAACTGCTGAATGTGCTATAAGAACAAAAGAGAATAACGGACTAATTCTACATAAACGGTAGTGTGTCCTATGTATAAGAAAGGAGATAAAAGAATTTGTAATAACTACAGAGGAATAGCTTTCCTGAATTCGCAAGAAAATATGGGCAAGGAGAATTATCTGAAAGTGACAGAGAACCAAAGATGAAAATAAACTGGGAAGTCGGTCAAAACGGTTCAAAACGGGAAAAAAATTAAATAAACCAATCTCTACACTGGCATATGATATATAAAAAAATAGAATTGAATAAAGAAGCAGATGTGGCATTTGTGGATCTGGAAAAAGCTTTTGGCAGGATTGTTTGGTAAAAGCTATTTCGAGCATTGGATGCACAAGGAATATGAAGTGCCACAAAAACTTAAAAGAGCAATTAAAAGTACATTGGGCGGTACAAGAAATAAGATAGGGGAGGGGGGCGAGAAAGGCGGGGGGGGGAAAGTGAGAAAGGATTGGATGGTTTGAGTGATTCAGAATTGAGTCAGGGCCAGTGTGCTCTCGCCCCTGATATTCCTATTATTCATCGCATTATGAATTGAAGAATATGTGACAGGATGGACAATGAGCACGCACTGCTATGCCGTCAGAATGATTGCAGCTTTGAAATCAGATTAGGGGGCGGATCTACAGGACATGTTAAACAGATTGAATAACCAAATTGGGGAAATCGGTATGAATATAAGCACGGAGAAGACGGAAGTAGTGAGAATAGGTAGGGAAATAACAGAACTGAACAACACTATAGAAGTAACGGGTTACAGGCAGGGATAAATTTCAAAAGTTGG
>JABUQX010043144.1:0-10000 GCA_015478945.1 Trachelipus rathkii
GCATACTTATATCGAGGTAGTAATACGAGGTACTTACGCGTAACGCTACTATGCCGGAATGATAGTAGTAGAGTCGAACAATCTTCACCTCAATTAACGCACTTAGAGTTAATAAAAACGCAGTAGCTATATACTCGGCCTTATTTCAAGTTGATATACTAAATACATATATAATAATTTTGGATATAACCATGGGAGAGATTTAAGTTTTATAAGTAACAGAAGATATATATATCATAGAAAATAATATGGATAAGCCTATATTTTACGACTAACATATATAACTCATGAATATAACTACTCACAAATGTAAATATAGGAACGGATACATAAGTAATTCACACTTGATAGTCTAACATATTAATCATAATGCATATAATATAGAGTCATAAATACGTTATGAATAATGAGAAAGTACTAGTGACTATAAGTTTAATACATATTATATATTACATATTTGTTGATTTCTTGTCGATATAATATAATCGTGAACAAAATTGTACGCGTTCATCTGGTAGGACGAACATATCTTGTGCATATATTGGTTATCGAAAGAGTTCTCAAGTGTCCTTCACCATCACGTATTTATATAGGAGTTCTACAGACAGATATAATGTCCTACAGGAATATACGAGTATATTCAGTAAGGTAATTACCTTAGAACTATAACTATAATAGAAGTTAGAAATAAAGTAATATATATAGAAGTTATAACGTACGAAAACCAAATTTCACCTATATATTAATATAATGGTTTGTGGTAATATTAGACAATATATTTAAACTGCACTAACATTATATAGTGTTTTCAATATAAAAGTATATGATAATATATTTATATTAATATAGTTACATGTACTAATTTTTTAATAAATTGAGTATGATTGTTGAAATGGCTCTAGATAAAACTAGAAATGGAGATAATGACTGTAATAATATATTAATATATAGAATTATAATGAGATAATGAATATAATAACATATTTTATATATGAATATAATATATTGAATAAAAAATTATAATCAGATATGATAAATAATATTATAGACTATAAGGATAGTAATAATTGAGTAATACATATATATCACAGAATGAATAATTAAGACTGTGAATAATAATAAGAAAGAATAATATAATAACATATAATAATAATAAAATCATAATAATAAATTAAGTATTTATTTTATTTAAATATTATTAATTATTCTCAGAGTATATTCTGGGAATATTTATCTTTAGTATATTGCTTGCCATATTCATTGTATATTATTATTTAATTATTATAACTATAATTCATATAAAATTAGATTATATATATTATAAATTCTAAATTATAACGATGTAAGTAAATATAAATTGTAATTAAATTTTATCTATAAATGTTATTATTAATAATTATTATTATTATTAATATTATTTAGGATTTTTATTATTATTACTAGTAATTAAAGTTTATATTGATATATTATTTTTTATGTAATTCTCATTCTCTTTATATTTATTATTATTATAATATCTCTATTATTTTATATAGTAGATATTGTATAATGTTTGTTATATATTTCTTATTATTTTATTTATTTATATTTTTTATTATTTTAACTATTTTTATATTTTATTATATATGTATTATATTTATTAGATTTAGATTATTATTATATATAGTAGTGTATATGAAAATGATAATTCATTTATTTCATGCTTAACTGACATTATATTATAAGGAATTCTATATAAGATATATTAATTAATACTATTATATATATTATTATTATTATTTGTGATTATTATATTTATAGTTAAATATAATATAGGAAAATATAATATAAACATGCACAGATATTTATAATAAATATATATTCAAGAAACTTGTTATCCAGGTACATAGTAATAAGATAAAAAGAGATAAAAAATAGGTATATAGCCTCATCTCATAATATTATGAATGTAAATAAGGTCGCTATATTATGCCGAAATAATATTAACTATAATTTTTAGATATATTCGGTAATATAAATACATATATACAATAGTATTATAAATAATATAAGTTAATAAGTACAGGGACCTTATCGTAAAGAGGATCAATTATAGGACATAATAAAGGTGTAATATATATATTATTTTATTGTATAGATTATTTGATTATAATATATTATATATATATTCATTATATATATATTATTATTATTATATTAGATTAATGATTTATTGATAACTATACTATTAATTAGATTAACATGATAATATGTGTAATTAAATACTCTTTTTATATTATTTCTATATTTATATCAGCAATAAAAATATTAAGTGTTTGTATTATTTATATACAAGAGTGATCATAGCATGAATATTGTAGGTATATAAAATAGTCCGTAATAAACACTACTATATATATAAAATTAGGTACTTTACAGTAACATTAATTAATATTATATAATATATATTATTTATATATATCATTATATATAATATATTACTATAATATATATAATACTACTATTATATATTATATATTACTTTATATATAACAGGTGATCAAAACGCTGGCGACAGAACCACGGGATGGCCTGATAGAGACCACATAAAGAACATTATATATATGTTAAAGTAAGCACATATGTTTGAACCACTGATACGATTTGAAAGTTAATGAATAGTGGATGTGTCTCGATTCTGCTGTTGAAGTATGGCCTAGCACGTGATAAAAGACCTCTAGGTAATTACAAGATTCGTGTTTCGAGAAAGGCAGATAATCGACTCCTCTAGTTGAGAGAACGTATGAGATCTGCAACTCCGACGAGGGTTCGATCAGCCGTGTTGCCCTATAGTTCGTATGTCTTTAACTGTAGGTTAGATAGATGCATGAAGGCTTTGCGTTCTGAGCAATTCACCTCGTACTCAACAGACAACGACTGAATTTGATAATCCATCGAGCATGAGAGACAAAAGTGTACGTGGCTAGTACAGCCAGAGTCATCATGCATTCACTCGATCAATGCATGCTCTTCTTCAAGCACGACAAGGAGTCTCAGTATTATTCGGAAACAGCGATCTCTGTGTCTCTTCACAGTGCGCAATATCTGCGTGGTAGGATGCGGTTGCATTCTCTCGCAGCAGAGTGGCGAGAATGAAGAGAGAATGAAACTGGAGTGTGGGTGATATTGTATGTGGAGTAAGTATCACACGTGTCCTGGTACAGATGAGGTGCGGTCCTCGATCTCCATTTCCGTTCGGCGCAACCGTAAGAGAGTTACATCATTTTTTCACCCTTCGGGTAACTCTGAGTAGTATGTAGTCGGATCATAGTAATCGAATGGCTACACTAGTCTGAATCAACAGAAGGAAGTGCGCAGTCGTTCTGGAAGGTAAGATGAAAGGCGTACACCATGTACGAGCAGCATTTCGAGACGTCAACACATTGAAGAAATGTAGTAACTAAAATGTCGGGATAACGACTAATTGCGAGAGGGTACAACTAAACTAGTGTCACCTTACAATCCGCATAAATTGGTGAAATCAAAGACTCATACAACATAAGCTGATTTAACGTAAATATGTCTTATCGTATGTTGCTTCTATTTCGTATTCCATTCTGCAGTTTTGTCCTATAAGATTTGAAGTATGATCCATTATAATAAGTGAAAATCTCACAATTTTAATAATTTTCTACAGTATACTGTATATTCACTCAATAATATACTGTAGTTATATATAGCTAACTTGAAGGAATGTAATAATAGCTCGAATAAAAAATTATTTAAATTTACATATACAAGCATTGTACACTCATGCATCAAAGTGAATAATATAATTATATTTATTATAGGAGAATAAAAATTGTAATAAAAGGTCCAGTAAGCTAGAAACTGATACAACATATACAAGGAAAAAATAAGTAACTTTTTTGATTTCAGCAGGTAACTTCTTCACTCTATTACATTAATTAAATAAGAGAAATTAAATATGTTTAATTATATAATACTAGTTGATGAGAAACAGCATCACAAATACTTAATCAATAATAGGGAGATACTCTCCTAGAGAACCTAGCCAAGTGTAGCGCAGTGTATGGGACACTTGAATGCAAATTCTAGTTTCATCGCTGAAAGGCTAACGTCTCATCATAATAACATGTATTTCATTATTTTCTTATCTTTTAATCACTTAACCGATTCTTCTTTTTTATGTTTGTCTTATCTTCTGAGGCGTTTAGAAAAGCAGACAGAATTGAGCAGATGAGTACTGACCGAGTTCCGACACGCGTGAAGAGGAGGATCACAGGAGTTACTTCCGTAAACTGCGTGTCCATTCTTTAATTATAAGACCCGCGGGTATTGTCTTTGAGTTATATATCTAGAAAATAATTCAAAGCATCTGTGGCGACATATTTTGCGCGCTCCTCCGACTGCACTTACATCTTCTCTCTATAAGGATACGGATAAAATATCTGCAATCTTACCAAAAATGAGATTAATCATTTTAATTTATTAAGAGTGCATGCATATTGACTCAAAGAGTCTTTATATTTAATTTTCAGGTAAAATTGTCTTCGTGTATTATTAAAGAGTATGATAGTTTATTTATTTGTGAGCTAGTGTACGTTAAAGTTATTTAGTTACATAGACTTGACCGTACGGGTCAGAGGAGGCTTGAATCAATATATAAGTACATTTTATTAACTCTACTAATATTCATAATCGAATGTACGTGTGTAAAAATCTAGTGTAAGCGAGCATTTATACACACACATACATTATGGAGTTTTATTTATAATTTATTATGTATTACTATAGGTAGAATATTAAAGGCAATATTAAAGTAGTTTATTTCATACGTATCTATAATTATTGTTAGGTAAAAATTTAAATGAATAGTTTATTTATATATATTTATCACGTATCGCTACACTATGGTGTAACCTCATACATGAAGTGTATATATCTACTAGTTTAAATATATATTATTAATGAGGTAATATATAGGTTACCTATTTAATAAGGTAGCTTATTTTGCTTCAATCCGAATTCTATATAGCACCCAATATTCTATGTCTAACTCATCACTATGATCCTGCTGGATAGCTGTTCTTGAGGCATATGCTGGTAACAGATATATACGTTTCTGAATGAATATGATTTATATAATATATATATGGTCTACACTCAAGATTATGTGAACTGATAAATTGCAAAAGTTATCTATATAGGAATATAAGGTAATTATGGTAATGTAATTACTAAAGAGTCTTAAGCGATGCTAGCGATGAGTGATGATTGTTGAACTATCCGTAGATGCGGAGATCGGATAGCAAAAGAGTCATTAGTCCGCGGATTGCGGATCTGAATAGAGGAGATAGGTAAGTTTTATAGTCTTAGCGACATATAGCTCATTGTTCATATATTTATTAAGAGCTTGCATAAGGAGGTTCCTAAATAATAAAGTATAGAGTAGAACATCTACAGATATATAAGAAATAGTAACGACATATATATTATATGATAATTAAAAAAGTAAAAATTTCTATAACTATAAGAAAGAGTTTTAGCTATTAATAACAGAATGATAATAATGTTAATGGGTATAGGATATTAAAATACTAAATACAAGTACTTTTATAGTGTATGTAGTTGTTGTGTGTGTGTTTGTGATAAAATGAGCCCCATTCAATTGAGTTTCCGATGAGAAACCAATCCCAAGTAGGTATTACGGCAGCATAGCGAATGAGCTCTCAACTTGAAGATCTGAGCCTCATCACGGGAATGTCTGTTCTTATCGCCACCCCTCTGTATTTGAGAAAAAACGCTCTATATATACAAAGCTAGTAGAGAAAGAGAAGACTAAAAAACATTCTATATTCAGATATAGGGGTACTCATTTCTAATCATTAAGAGATAATGGTACATCCAGTATGAATATATATGAATTATAAACGATAGTAGACGAATTATGCATTTACCGTAGACAATAGGTACATCTGAGAATAAATAATGAGGAGGATTATCTAATGGTAGTACAGTAGATAGAGTAGAGGCAAGTAAAACTTATTAGAATACCGTCACTCAGATAAGAGGGTAATAATATGGGGTAAACCTATTAAGATGAAGGAAAAAGAGGATCACTAGTCTCGTTATGTTGCACAAAGTATTAATAAGGTAAGTTACTAATTGGACAAGAACTAATTTTCATTGAGTGAAATATCATTTAGTGTCGCCTTATTATATTATATAGACAACCATGGATCTTGATCTATTTATAGATTTATGTACAGGCTATGAAAAAAAATAATTCCTCAAATTATGCTTCAAAATTAAAGCTTCTGAGCCCTTTAAGGAGTTTACTTCTCTTTTCTTCGTAATGAGTCTGCACGCTTCGAAAACGACGTCACTATGCTTCACTTGTTGATAGTATGCAATATTTCCTGCGATTTCTGCAGATGTGGAAAATTTACCAATATCCACGCCCATCAAACATGGATCTTTATCGATTCCAAGAGTTTTGCTTTTATAATTTCGATCAATGACAGAGTGTCTTTTGACACCTCTGATACAATTGACTCTTCTTCGGCTGGCTAGAACCAATAAGAAGTTCATGGGATTCAACAATGGTGTCGCTAACAGATGTAAATGTGTGTCTGTTTCTGCATTTTTCCTTTATTGGCTGGTGAAATTTCCGGCTTTAGCAATTTCATCACAAAGGCATACTAAATAAATTTTAGCCTCTGTGAAACACGTGGTTTCAAGAAATTTTGTTTTGCATCTATAATCCAGAAAAGTTGCTATTCGCATGCATAATCGTTTTGCAGAATTTAAATGCTCTATAATCTGTCTCCCCGCATGATTGCTTTGTCTCTTTTGAAAGTCCGTTACTTTTAATAGCAGTATTTAACACAGCTTTCATCGTAACTAGAGGAATTCCGTCTGACAAACAAGAATTTTTCTGAGCTATAATCTTAGTTACGTCTTCAAACGAACGGTTTAAGAAGAGTAGTAATACAATTACCTAAAATCGTTTCATCCTCGAATAACCTTTCATCCTTGCGTTGTTTTTGCAGCTGGTCGGGAGTAAGCTCATTTATTTTCTCCCATCCTCTCAAGCATGTAATAAATACTATTCAGACGAGTCTGGAACGTCTTGCGTTAACAAAGTTGAGTAGAATATATAGGTCTCCCAATTCATAAATATACTATCCGAAAAACTTCATGGCGGATCGAATGCGGATACGATGAGAAAATCGCTGCGGATATCATGGTCATATGCGGATTGCGGTATTCGCTTACCTCAATATATATACTATATATATATATATATATATATATAATATATTATATATATATATATATATATATATATATATATATATATATATATATATATTTATATATATGATATATATATATATATATATATATAAACAAACAATTGTATGCTAGAGGAATAACTATACAGAGTGGTTTGAGGTACTGACTACTGATATTGATAGAATCAGTATCAAAATGTAAGATGATACACTCGGTCGTCATTTTAAATGGTTCAATCAGTATGAACATATAGAAGAAGCTTTTCCAACATTTGTTTAATACAGAATTGTGCTAATACAATAAAGCATGATGAAAAGGAGGTAAAGAAATTCTGTAAAGAAGTACATAGTGCTAAACAGGATCGTAAACATCTTGAAATACTTTTGTTATAAGAACATGAATGTGAAGATTTGGTTTAATAAAATGATGACCTAATTAGTTATTGGGAAGATAGAACTCAAAAAAGTCAGAGAGGCAAGAATTAGATAGAATGTGCATTGAGAGAATGAGCGGAATAATTTGAAAATGCATTACTATCACGCCGCGCTCCTCAAAGCTCTGTGAATGTGAAGAAATAGGGACTGCAACCAAAGTCAAATGAAGCACTATAAATATAAATAACATTTTAGGGACGTTTAAACTTTTAAAACTATTCTTGAATCAAACCTCTTTTGGGTTGTGACTCGCTTGAGTGGCCTGTAAGCTGAAACATAAATGGGTTTCTAGGAGAACTCTACTCCAAAAAAAACATCTAGATTATCAATGATAAAATGACTAGATAAAATGCTGTGAAAAATAAACAAGCTGAAAAAAACAGCTAAATGACGAAGATGATTGCTTGCTTGCTACAAGAAATTAGGAGCATACGAAATAGATATTCCAAAGAGTGAAAGAAAGCTAGAAGCCATAGATAACCTACACTATTTACTCAACATATAGAAGAAAAGAAAAGTATTAGTAATCTTGATATATTAAAAGTATAAAATCATAAATTGAATGATAAGCAAAAAATGCATTAAGCCCAAGGAAATAGTGACGAACAACCGGGTCTAACAAAAAAAGAGAGATAAATAAAGTAAATGATATAAAAAGATTTCGACTAACTGAGAAAAATGTACAATATTACATGGAAAGTAAGTAATGCTGAAATTTTAGTCGTTTTTAAGCTGTGACGTCATTTTCGAGGGAAAAATTAAGAATTTTCGCTCCTAAACTGATGAACAGAGAACGAAATTTTTCTTTTTATAAATTATTAAATAAAATAAATATTTAGTTAAGTTAGTTTTTATTACTAGGTAATGAAACTCCCATCGTACTCTTCGCCTAGCCTGTTCCTCCGCATCCTTTCCAAATGTCCACCAGATCTGATCTTGCACATCTACTCTCTACTCCCAAAGTGTCACTCGAACTTCCTCTGATCTTCATTTCCTATTCTATCTTTCTACGAATATTTAATTATGCTCTCAAGAATCTCAGTCGTTGCTTGTTCTAATTTTCATACTTTTGGTAATACATCATGTCTTGGTACCGTATTTGCAATAAAGGTGGTAATCAATCTTCTTAAATACTTCTTTAGCCTCTACACCCATATATTGGTCCTTCATCAAAGGATACACAGCCCTTGCCGCTCTTCTCAACTTCGTTATCCTATGCGTGATATCTGCATCACACCTCCGTCCTCTGTATATAATCCACTCAGACGTTTTAAATTCCTTTAGAACTTTCTCCACTTGCTTCCAAATATTCCGCGAAACATCTCTCGTATCTCTCCATTTCCTCTCTACTTTCACTCCACACAGTCAAATATCCTCATATGTCATGATTGTCTCTCCCTCATTCCCCATCCACTCCTGTTAAACCTCTCAATGACTTATCGTATCATATGAAAATAAGGGGTGACAATAAAACTTCCTGTTTCACTCTTTGCACGAGACAAACCGATTTTCATTTTTATACCCTGTTCGACACTGGATCTTTGCACTTGTACATACTCCTTCAGTGCATACCCAATCCCTCACCCTCCAAGTATTCTCTCTAATACCCTCCGCATACTCCAACATCCTAGGTACATGTTAAAATCTTTGTCTTAAATCACATAAGACACATAGAATCATAGATCTCCTGTTGTACTCGTAATCTCTCTCATCTGTCTCAGAGGCGAACATGAAATCGTCCTTACTCATGCCCTTCCTGTGTTCCGATGCTGTTTCCTCTCCTAGTGTGTGGGTTTCTGATCTCTCTTCTCTCTCCTCTCCCTCTCGCTCTCTCCTCAAAATATATATATATAAGTATTATAATATATATATATTATAATAATATAGTATAGTATATATATATATATATTTTATGTATATTTAAATAATAAAATATATTATATATATATATATATATATAATATATATATATATATATATAATATATAATATAAAAATTATATATATTATATATATATTAAAAGTATTATAAAAAATTTCGACATCTCAATCTTATTCAAAAGATAATCTTTAACAAACTTTGAATAAGCCATACCTAAAATAATATAATAATAATAATATAATAATAAATAATAATAATATAAAATAATAATAATAATAAAATAAAACAAAATAAAAAATAATAATAATAAAAAAAAATAATATTGAATGATCTCTTTAATAGTGCATTGGCGTTGAGATAAAGGACCTTGATAAAATTTTGT
>JABUQX010043144.1:20000-37047 GCA_015478945.1 Trachelipus rathkii
AATAATAATAATAATAATAATAATAATAATAATAATAATAATAATAATAATAATAATAATAATAATAATAATAATAATAATAATAATAATGATTACTTTCCCACCTTGGTTTAGTTGGACCCTCCAAAAAGCAGGGATGGCTATTTTGGTGATTTTTTTGATTTTTTTTAAAAATACGTTAGATTTTGATTATTTTTGATTTTTTGGATTCGTAACGCCACGCGAAATATAATTTGCAAGTTACAAATTATATATCGCGTGACGTTACGAATCTGAAAAAATAAAAAAAAACCAAAAAAATCAAAAAAATCACAAATTGATTTTTTAAAAAAAAATCAAAAAAATCACCAAAATTGCCATCCCTGCCAAAAAGTAATTTTTCTACCGTAAGAAATTTAATGAAATTAAACCTAACCAAACGTAAAACTTTCATTAAAGTTAGGATGCGTTCGATTAAAAATAAGGCATAGATACCTATTAATCGGAAGACAATATCGATTAAATATATGTAAATATGTTATTATCTAATCTAATCGATTAAATAATAAATTTAATCAATCAAATAATTTAATCAAAATTAAACAAAAATCGTATATGGAAATATAAAATAGAATATAATCGACAAAATAGTTATTTAAAAGACTTTGGCGATAAAAATCACTAAAAATATTGGAACAACTGAAAGTATACGAGTAAATTCAAGAAGCAAATTCGTTAATATATTCCTGATTTTAAGCTAATTGATTGTCAAACCCCGTTAAATAATGTCACATAATAAATTTTGTACAAAATACCTTTACTTATGAAGGTTAATAAAAGATATTAATAATAAGAACCTAACTCTCAAATGTTTGCTTGCATCACGTGACTATTCAATATTATTCCAGTAAAAAATAATAAGTAAAATAATATAAAATAATAATAAGCTTAAAAATCCATATCTGATAACCTTATATTATTAAAATAATAATTAAATAAATCAATAATAATAAAAATGGTTATAAATAAAATCACCAGAACAGAAAGAAAAAATTAATATATTTTATTATATATATATATTATGCAAACAAATTATCGCCCACTACTGGAGCATAAAACCTTCGCCACGGAGTTGCATCGCCGCCATTTTAAGGGTTAGTACCTAATTAAATCTCACAATCCTTATATAGTAACTATATATATCAACCCGCCCTGATGAAACAATGAAGAAAGTTGAGGTCTTTGTGTAAATAAATGATTCAGGAGAATATGGTCTGCGAAGTACTGGAGATGGAGACCAAAGGTTATTTCGAATTATCTGTTTTGAAAGAGGGCTAACCAGCAGATGATCAAGGAACAGATTAGGAAGAGGAGGTGAAGATGGGTTGGGACAGAACCGTGGAAAACACCACGGGGATATTCACTAAAACACCAACAAGGCGGATATATTTGTTGAGGCACCGCGACCCCTCCCGTTCTCTAGGAGTTGGTATGGCTTCGCGATAGGGTTGGTATGTTTTATAAATATAGATGAGGTAATGTTACAGAGCAAATGTCCATTGGGGAATAGAAGATCAATCATTAATACATAGATATGCGACCGGATATTGAGTTTAATTCACATACGACCACAAGGTCAGAAGCGGTCGTCGCTCTACACCCAGCGAACGAGAATAGCTGAATGCGAGTGACGGAGACTCTCCTACATCTACCATTACGGACCGATAACGAGGAGTAACAGTTAATAGCTAAGTAAGCCCCCTCCACCCACATACATAATTACCCCGCCCTGATGGCTCGCTCCAGACGCACCGGCAATTAATATCTGCCATTTCGTCATCGCACGAAGGAGCTCTCAAGATAACCCTTTACTCCATACTTAGCAGTCTTTCAGTACTGAAAAATTAATAGACTCTTATCACTCACGTCTTGTTAACATTATTGATAACATTATTGGTAACATTATTGCATCTTCTTTGGAATGGCCATTCATTCCACAATAACCCCCATATATATATATATATATATATATATACCCACCCAATATTTTATACCTACTAGTGACGTTCTTATATCATACTCACCTCTTCCCCCCCTCCTCGTGTGACAAATATACTTATCCTACCCGCTATATATATTTATTTACTCTACGACGCCTTATATCATTCCAATTATTCACCCTCTCGTATTTATATTTTTATTGTATTTATATTATTCACCCTTATATAGCCTTCTTCGGATATCCCTTACCCTAAAACCGGGCGATATATGTAAGTCTAAAATCACGACAAAAAAATATTCTACAAAAAATACTTTATACCTCTCCAAAGCAAAAAGCCCAAAACTAACACAAGCACTTAACCACCGCAACCAAGACTAGATAAAGATATTCTCGCATTAAATGAGCCTCACCGTTTTACTTGGATTTCCCACACCCACTATCTTCATCCCCGCCGCTTGTGTTACTTATTAAGGATTCCAAACCGACCACGATAATTCTTCATCGCATCAAAGATCCGCAAAATTTTCCCCCCTTTTCCCCACAATAGGACCCCAAAACCCATCAGTTGGTAGCACCTAAGTCAGGGACATTTCGTTTATACGAATCTTTTTTTATTTTTTTCACGGTTCGGAGAACATTATCTGCAGACTTCTCGAAATCTCAGTTGAGGGAAAATTTTGTTCACCTCTCTGGCGATATAGACCTAGTTCAAACCATCGTTTATTCAACCACCATAAGGTCGAAACGAGCATTACTAGACTAATCATACTATCCTCAAATACTATTAGACCGGTTATATATATATAATATATATCCAATATATATAATATATAAAGACCTCAATTTATATAATATTTTGTTATATAAATAAAATTAACTATTTTTTACTTAATAATATAACAATATATAATATAATATATACTATATATATTACCCCACCTATATAATAAAACACACCTATATATATCATTCCCCCTAATAAAGAAATAGGGTGTGAGGGGGGGGTTTTCCCTACCTGATAAACTAATATAATACGGTATATAAAGCCAAACACATTATATTTATTAAATATATAATATATATAATATTATGTTTTATACACTTATATATATTATATTATTAACATATATAATATCCTATATTTGACCATAACTCATATATCCTTTATTATTATAATATTACCACGTCCATGACTACTATATAAATCAGTTCCCCCACCCATATCAAATTTAAATACTATCAACTTTTCCAGTCTAATTAAGTCTAAGACGCTCCAATCTAGGGATAATTAATTCTCAAAATACTAAATCAAACACAACCTGTCTTTAAAATCTCCAAAATATTAACGGATTATATTGTAATTAAGATATAATTGGAGTAAATGTAGAAGCCCCCTAACTATGACACTTTGAGTATCAGCTAACAAACGAAGACACTCGATGTTTACACTGGATGTAAGCTTTAGTGTGTTGAGTTTTCCCCTGTAGTAGAGGTAAACTCAACGCAATCCTGTGGGAGGGGTGAGGTCGCCAGACGAAAAAAACATCACGGAGTAGAATGGGATTTTAAGAACTGTACAGAGCATGTCATGCCCCGCATACTAAACTCTAAAAAGTCGCCCCGGCATTACGTCTTATATTTTGGTATTTCTTTCATATATATATAAAAATAAATCACCACTATATACACCGCAAATAATCAAACAACCCTTACTTCTCTCTTAAATTGATATGATATTGAACAACAGAAAATGCTAAAATATATCACTATTGACACGGC
The DNA here is from genome assembly GCA_015478945.1 of Trachelipus rathkii. NCBI lineage: Eukaryota > Metazoa > Arthropoda > Malacostraca > Isopoda > Trachelipodidae > Trachelipus > Trachelipus rathkii. The sequence continues at coordinate 23,761 of JABUQX010043144.1, forward strand.
ACATTATAATAATATCTACCTAGCCGAAAAATAATATATATCATCACCCCCCGCTCCTCACTCAGATATAATTATAATAATCAATAACTAAGATAAATATAATATTTATATCAATACAATTTAATAAATTTCACCGCCTAAAAAAAGAAAAGATATTTTATATATATATATTAAAATATACTATACATAAAAGATACCATAAACATATTTATAATGGTTTAATCCCCCCCAGTCAACCATTGGGCCTTTTCTGTTCCACCTGCTAAGCAAGGAGAGCGGCTGGAAACACCCTTCCTATCCAGTATTCTATCTTACCGAGCGCGACGAATGTTGGACCTCGGATATTTCCGTTTAACATACCTAGTATAAAGGAGAGAGGGTCGAGGAATAGATCAACCTAGACGCACCATGATATTAATTCCCGCTTCACCCCACGCGATAAACCTTACATTAATGTGGAGTGAAATATAGTGGTAAATACACCTTAATATACGTCAAGTGAAATATATAAACAACAACACACCCATCACAATATGTAATAACAGTGAGATTGCGCAGCAGGATAATTGTTACATATTATCAATCTACACATATAATTGAGTAACCTTCTAAATTTTATTTACGTTTTTTCTAATATATGTGAATAGTGGTTGCTAAAAAACCTCAACTCATTAATATATCCACGCCACCACACTATTGTGTGCAATATCACTAGATCCAATACTTCAACTTAACATGAGCGCTCCACAAGTAGGACAAATCAAAATAGTTAATCCCAGTTATACTACTTACACATACTATAAGTAATTTACTGGCGATGTAACTCCAGCGAGAATATAGTTGTTTAGCCCATACTAATAAAATTATAATGATGATCTCAGCATTATATAGTCCACGCATTAAAATAATTAATTTATTATTACCGTGCTGTCTGTCATCATACTATATAATATAATATATACAAATAAATATATCAATAAATATGCATTATATATATATACTACGCTAATATAATATAGTATTTAAATACGCTCACGCTAGCTTGTTCTGAGGTGCCTTTGAACCCTCTTCTCTACATCTTATCTTTTTCTATGTATTCTCATATTTATATCCTTCACTACTAAAGCGCCCGATAGCTCTAAGTGTTCCAGAGCACTACTCCGCCATAATCATAGTCGATGAAGACCCAGCGAGTCCCAGCGGTTCGCACTGGTCGGGTGGGAGAAAGCCTGAGCTAATTCTTCCCCTTGGGCTTGCGCTCCGGTGCCCTGCTCCGAGGCCACCGCTTAAACTGCGTACACTCCTCCTTAGATATAGGGCTCTATGCGCCTGTTGATGCTGCGGCACTGTTTGAGGTATTATATAAATGTAATAGAAATAATTGACACTATATATTATTTATCAATTAACCAACAGAAATATATATCCCCGCTATAATATATATATAATATATATAATTAAAATAAATTTTTATAAAAATTGTAACGAGTAATGAACCAAGAGTGAGTAAGGAAAAACAATATGTATTTACAATACCACTATATATTACTATATATATTCACTACTACTTATTTTAATTCATAACTAATAATATATATATATACTATATACTATTTATTAGTATTAAAAACAGGCATAAAAAAAATATCTTTAGGAGTAAATTATTATATCCTACCCTCACCATAACCCCATCCATATATAATATTATATATTATTCCTCACCCCTTAATTACAAAATAATCTATAACAATACGCTCCCCCTATTATATTATTTTATACTACCATATATAAACTTTATTCACGGGATTCTCACCAATTATACTAACTCTAATACTATGTATTGTTTTTGAAATTCTGCACCATACTACCTCCCCTTACCAATATCTTATTCTATCGACCAGTAAATAAAAAAAAAGCTCACTTCACTTTAACCCCTATATATATATATAACTCACCTGAAATGGCCTGAGACGTAGCCAGAAATATGTGTGTCTCGCTGCGTGAGTTGATTAAAGTGATGGTTTAGAGATACGAAAAGATTATCAATAAAATATTATAACATAGTGACTATATATATTATTAGGCAATTTTCATTGTAAGGTAGGCTTATTCAATCGTTCATTTGTACCCCCCATTAATTATTTTTTAATATAAAATCCCCTGTTTTTATTATTCTTTATTTACCTATACCCATCACCATAATACGTAGGGGCTCGCCATACCTCACTATCTGTATTCATGTTAATATTAGTTATATATGCGCCTAATAATAATATTTTACCCCCCTCCACCCGTACAAATTAATAACAATAATAACTCCTCTACTTAATATATATAGAAATTATATGTATATAATGTATTATAATTATAATACTTTCCCCTTTTATCCCTTCTCATATAGCATATATACCTTATCACTAAATAAATATAATATATATAATATTAATTATCTTAATCACTTAATAATAATATATATGCATTATATTATATATAATATTTTATACATTATGGGTGTTTTTTTTGGCTATTTAGTATTTATCACACATGTGTATTTCCAAAGTAAAAAAAAATTTGTACTACTACATATTGACTGCTTTTTTGTTTTTTTCAAGTGTAAATCTACATGTCCCCAACAAAAAATCAGCAGTTAGATCCCCCCCTCCTTTTTCCAAATTATCCTAGCCTTTTCCTAAATCGCGCCTGATATTTTAGGGCGCGCGGGCACAAGACAAAGTAGAAAAATAATGGAGAGTATATGTTTTTTTTTTTTGTCTAAATCCTAATCCGCGTGATTTCCAGTCCTGGAACACGTCCACGCGTCGCCCCACCCGCATTCTTAGTCGCGCGAATGTGCTATCACAGACGGTTTCAGAAGGCGAAGGATTCGCATAAACCGCTACCCCCCCCCCAACCCGACCATCCCGGTAGCCGGAGGTGGCAGGGCCGCACAGAGGACGAAACCTTTGTATAGCAGCTAATTGGTATACCTTGTTTTGCTGTCCAAAACATATCATACCCAGCAGCATAGTGAAACCGTCTATTTTAATCCGACCCCACCCCGCGCCACATCTTCCAACACCCTGAACAAAGGAAGCCACGCATGCCGCCTCTAAGAAAAGAAACGTCTCAATAAAACCCCCCGATAACCCACATAGTAATTTTCTACGAGCAACGGCTTCGCGGAGACACACATCCCTTGTCTCAAAAGATAGCGTACCATTTCCTCATCTTGAACGCGCCTCACTGCTGGAAATGTCCCAAAAGTTTTTTAAAAACCCCGCCCCCCATCATCATATACCAAAGACTCACCATGCTACTCCAATGAGACCATCCGGACCGGGAGTACTTACAATTTAGCGCTTGAATGGATAACAGCTGATGCTAATGTGTCAAAAGATGCAAGGCGTTTCGCCTCAAAATTGTCTCTTAGCGATTGAGCGCCACTTCTAAATCTAAACATGGCCTCGAGATATATATCGCCACTACCATTTATAGAAAGAGGTGACCCCAAGCCGATTGATAAGATTAAGCTGAATTATACATTTCACCATTTCATCCCCCCATCCTTACCAAGGGTACCTAGTGTGGTGAGTGGGATTACAGCATTGACGGACAGCCAACTTAGGAGTCGTTTTTTTGTAACGGTATTGCGGTCGATGGGGAGAGTAACCTAAACCTCGAACATGCCTTATAAAAGAGTACGATCGGTTCCACATTTCCCCCATCAAGACACAAGAGTATATGTCCTTGGCTGCATCAACGAAGTTGATTTACCTCAGACAGATGGAGCACCTCCCCACTACACAATTCCTTTGCGTGGTGCGACGACGCCTCAATCTCGATTGCCCGCATTTCCAAATCACTGGATTGACGAAGGGGTAGTATGAATAATCCTTGCGCTGTTCTTTCAGGATCTTCTTATCCCTAATAACTGTTTTTATTAAACAGGAGTGCGCGGCAATAATTTACTTCAAGGATTCACGAAGAGTATGTAAATAAGACTCAAACAACTATTTAAGAACGATAAATTGCATTGAGAAATCTCGAAATGAGAACCAGACAATTGTCGCGACATGCCACAATGAACTTATTTCTGGTCGTTCGCGACTCAATATTGGTTCGCCGTTATCACTAGTTCTGGGACAAATAGGCAAGTCATCCATTTTGATACATTAGCTCGAACATACTGACCCTCCCCTTCTCAAATTACATTTATGTCTGTATATCAAATTTTTTTGCTCTTTAAACTAGTCATTATGTTCATCAAATTACTTTCCCCTCCTATATGCTTGTAAACCCCGTCATCTTTCAAAACGTGTTTAGCACATATTTTGAGACACCCATATACTATATATATATCATATACTATAATATATATATGTATATTATATATATATATATACGTATATAATATATATATATATATATAATATACCCTATAATAGTATATATATAATATAATCTATTGTCACATCCATATATCACCCCCCTATTAACCTAATAATAGTAGGGTCAAAAGTGTACGTAGACATAAGGTATTCTGGCATTCATTAATATACCCTAAATTTATTATCACTATCCCCATATCTATATATATATATAGGGACAATATATATAATATATACACTATACCTAAACCCTACCACCATATAATCAAATCATTATACCCCTACATATATTATGCTATATAACTCACTCATATATTTATTTATCAAAATTATACCCGTTGCCCCTCCTATAATATTTGTTATTTCTTACTTTTGAAATAAAGTAAATAAAATTATCAATGGATACACAACCTTACAGAAATCCTATAAATTAGTATAGCTTTAGTTTATTTATTAATAAAAAAATTCCCGAACATTCTTGTCTCTCTTAATGTAAGCGAAATTGATTTAATAACTTCCTCCATTCACCCGTCGTGTAGCTCACTGTACTTCAAAACATCTTAATTAACTCAAAGTCCGAGCATAGGTCTGTTATTATCTTTTCTTTCTCCGTAGTAGAACAATGATTGAGAATATTAACGATTTTTTATGAAACCTTATTTCAGAGTACTAAGAAAACACTCTTTCTGAGGATCTAGCACGAGTGACTGACATGAGATGTATAACACTTCCAATATAACAATCCATATATACGAATGATAAAGATGCAAGCATTTAGTAAACAAAATATTATCGTAGGAATACTCTTCTTAACTTCAGATTCTCGTATGTGAATTCTACTTTATCTCAAGCCTTAGTGAATGTTTTATGGCGCATCTTGATTTTACGAACTGTCCTCCTCTAAGCTGGTTATCTAATATCTCACTCCAGAAACGCGCTTATCTTCGGCAATTAATCTCCTGCGCGTTCTTTATCTCCTCCTACCCTCATGAGAGATTATGACAATAGACACAGACTTTATTCCTGCCGTTACTTACTTAACCCAGGAACGCGACATTCTGTTGTCAACTTCCTTAAAATGTATATAGTATATCATTGTTCTTTCAAATAATCAAACAATCCCATTTTCAATATGCCACCTAAAAGCATTTCGGCATGGTCATCTAAATGATGAAAATGTTACATATAAGTACACTAATTGACGAGTGGCCGGAGAAAAAGAATAAACTACACCTATCTCCCACTGGTATTTTACAGATTTCAACTCGCTGCTATTGCACCCATCATACTCGTGTGTCAAACTCATATTGTCCTATTTATCTTCAATATTCGTAGTATTTACCTTCTTAGAGAATCACTATACTATTTATAGCGTTTGAACAGTTCCCCACGAATAAACCTGAATGAGAAGTGCTTCACGAATCCATCATTAATATTTATTTCTCTATTATTTTCTATTAATATATTACTATTCTTAAGTTGTTTTTACTCATATTCCGCTAGTGTATGTTTATTAGTATCTTATAAATTAAAAGCGTAGAACGCACCCTCACCCGTTCATCAAAAATCAATAAAATATTCTGTAAACTAATTTAAGAGTGTAGGGTTTTAGACCCTCCTCTAATTCCTCCCCCTCGCGTCTACCCTTCCTTTATTATATATGCTAATATAATTATATTTTTTTATTTGAATATATCGTTCTCTCATCTACCCCCTATATATATTAAAGTAAATATAAAAATTAGTATAATACTATTAATCTATACCTCAATATTACTCAAAAATCACTAATTCCACTATTATTTATATATATGTATATTATTATCGCCGCTACCATAACTACGCCTTTATATTATTGAGTTTTGAATACCCGCTAACTATAATACCCGTACCTATATCAGATGTATCTAATTATATTAGGGGATAAATATAGTTTAAAGTACAAAATTTCCCTATCAGCCCACTACCAATAATTTATATATATTATATATATATCATTTATTATTATATAGCTGTCTACAGCTTTAATATATATATATATAATAGTACATTTTTAATTGACGTATAGTATAGCTATAATATATATATAATAATAGTAGCCCCTAGCCATTTATATATTACCCGTCCTTCCCCAATTAAAATATGTTGTTAGTTTTTTTTTGTGATTGTTTAGCTTTTATTTTTTTTAAAATAAAAACCGCTTTGGCCGCCCCCTCGGCCCGCGATCAGAGAGCCTATTTACTTCCCCAATTTTCCCACCCGCCCGACCAGTTGCTACATACCCACCTAGTTTAAACAAACACTTATTCTAGGATATCCTCTCTCCTTGGTATCTTTTTTAACTTGAAAGATTTGTTATGCTTGTGGGAATAGATGAAGTCATCTCTCATAACACATTTTGGAATTGACCACTTATTTTTATTATTTTTTTTATTCATACACAGCAAAAATATCTCCCACAATCTACCTTTACACAAAATTCATAAAAATTATATATATATTTATTTATTTATATTGCAGTAATTTATATTATTAATTCTTTTTTTAGAAACTCAAAAATCTACTACGAAACCCGCCTAGTTAATCTATAGGAGTCCCCCGTATTCTTACGACCCATGAATGCTGGCTGGATAAATATTTATATTATATATATATTTATAATTTTTATTATATATATATATATAAACCCTTTTTTTATAGCGCTGCCAAACTTGCCCAGGCGGCAAAATTACCAGACCCGCAAGCGCGTCATCATGCAGGCTGGAAACAATCAAAGTCAACAAATTGCAACAGCTCTTTTACAACATATGAAAACTACTCCTACACACGGCATGATTAATTAGTGTTGGATAGTGTTATATCATTGTACTGTCTATAACGTTAATATACTTATATACTAAATTTAAATGTGTTTTTTGTATAACACAATCCACCAGTCTGTATCAGTAGGAAATTTGATTGAGTAATCTTGGATAGAGGGACTTGTTCTTCTCTTTTGTAATCGTATTAAATGAATAAACAATTCTGTAGAGGTTTAAACATTAACCGGTCCTCTGTAATAGGGGACTCTTCCATAATATATAGAGTAGGAAGTAAAATATATATTCAGAATACTTAGCAATCCGAAGCAGCTATTATGTCTTTGCTGCAATAAGATGTTCAACTAATACATGTTAAGTCAGTTAATACTTTAAACCAATAACCTACATCCACTACTTCACTACCTAGATATTTTAAGCGATAACTGATTAAGCGCTCATGTAATGTCAACTTACTCTACTCTTCTCTTCATCTCCTTCTCTCATCCTCCCTCATCTTTCTCTCTTCACCCTTTATCGCACCTTTATCCCACTTTATCCCTTCGCGGTCATTCCTCTCTCCCTCTCATGTCGTATTACCAAGGCCCCCGTCCACTCTTCTCAACTCTTCTTTTCAATCTCTTCTCTAAGATCACAATCTACACTCAACTCCCCTCTCATCCATTCATCATCTCTACTCAAATGATAGAAATCAAAACTTTCTGTCGAAACTGGAGAATATAAAGCACATGTTTCGCTGCTAAGCTGCCTTAGATCTTGGATACCCTCTGAGTATATAGACCCTCTCAACCCTCCGGAAGTTGACTGTGGATGAAACGCTGGTGAAAGATAGTGGTTCTCCGTCAAGGCTGTCTCTTACTTTAAGCCAAAGAGAGAGCTCTACAATGACGCATATACCCCACTATTGAGTGAATAAGACTTTCCTATTACATATATTGCTCTCTTAAAACAAAATGAAATACTCGCCTTGTCTAAAATTGTGACTCCGACACGAGAAGGTTAAGATCACTGAGTTTTGTACATTAAAGAAGAAACACCATTAAGTTTAAGAACATGTGCAACCGTCATTGTCTTTGCACATATAACCCTCTAAAAGGATAAATAAGACTATTTTCCTTACCAATTCGCGATTGGCGAGAAGATATACTCTACAGACAGATGGAGGACACGACACATTTCAATATATAACTTTAGCAAATAGCAACTTGAACCTAGTCCCTTACCCTAGCAGAACTTTAAATATGATACACGCGCGCGCAACGGTATACCTGGTACCGATACACCTTGGTTTTTTCAAAGTCTCAACCCGACCCACCTCTAAACGTGTATTACTCAATAATTTAAAAATAGCCTTTCTCCACCACTATTATTATTTAGTAATAATATATAAATTACCTTCCGTCACTAATAATAATAATACTTATTATATTATTTTATGTTTTTATTTAGTTTGTTTATTAAAGAAATTAAAAAGTTTAATAAATAATATTATATAATATATACTCCCTATACTAATACCACTAATAACACCTAATTATAAACCCTTATATATGCTCATCTAACCCATTTCAACTACATCATAATAATTAATGAAAAAAAATATAATCCCAATTACGTAATAATTACTTCTTATCATAATAATGATAATTATGACTCTTTATTTACTTATCACCTCTCTCCTCTTATCATCACCATTTTTTCCTTTCCCAGCCCTAATTATATTCTTTATGTCATAAAAGAAATTTAATGTATAGAGCATAAAGAAGAATGTCTAATAATATAGGACTGGTTTTTATCATATATGTATTATGAATAATTCAAAGGTACATTATAGCGCAAACCCGAATTTGATTATATGAAAAGTAATTTATTAATATTATAAATTTTAATACATTATTGTTTATTTAAAAAACGCCTCCTAATACTAAATAATAAGAGTTAATAAAATAATATTATTATCTTACCTACTTGATAAAAACACTTTCCCCTACTACCCATACCCGACACCATATATACTAATACCTGCCATAAAGCTTAACATTATACCATCACTATATAATATAACAATATTATATCCCCAATATATGTCAAACAAGCAAAATTATACAATTTCGCGCGGACAGCCTCTAAGATGGGGGACCACACATTATGTATTTCATTGGTGAGTTATTTAAGACTTATTATGTTCCAGACGTGTCACAAATGACGTAAACAAAGACTGAAAAATATAACCCGACTATTTTCAATCTTCTATATTCCTCTTTAATATCATCATACATTATTATTATGCGCGCCTACCAATTTTTTTTTTTTTAATGACCTAAAAATATTAATTACACAAAATTAAAAAAACAAGAAAGAATGCTATTTATCATAGATATATATATATATTTTTATATCTATCTACAAAACTACCTTATTATAGTATATATATATATTAATAAGATAATAATAAATATATATATTTAAACACCCCCTCAATTAAAGAAAAAATAAATATCCCCGCTATCACCCTATTTAATAAAAGTAGTAATTACAAATTATTATTATATATACCTAACCCAATACATATAATAATAAACCCCTAACAAATTTCTATAATACCAGAAAAAGCGCCCCCGCTTTATATATTTATTAGATAATAAAACCTATAAGATAATAATTAAATAAAAGTATTACTCACCCGCTGATACCTATATTCTAAATAAATATAGAGTATATATCATCTATCCATACTATATAACAATAAGGTATAAGTTCAATATATTGATATAAATAATAATATAATAAATAATATATAATATATATTAAATCTGGGAAAGTTGGTTGATAGTAGTATGTTAGTGTGTAAGATGTGTGTTTGTGTGAATGGGATTGAGGTTAGATATGATGTGTGTGTGATGAGTGAATAGTGTAGTCATCTTATAGTACCTTATTTATGACATAATTATATAAAGAGATAGGCACAATCTGAGGCGTCTAACGCTCAGTGATAAAAGTTATATCATCATAAAATAGTTGAATAGTCTTGCCTATGTATGTCAGATGATTGCTATTAGTGAGATAATAGAAAATTAAGAGGAAAGTTACGGTAGAGACGAGACTTGATGCGACGTGTGAAACGTGAGACGAGGTAGACGGAAGCGCTAATTATCTAAATAAATTAATTATTTCCTATATATCTTGCAAACTGAGATAGTACAAAGTAGAATGTAAAATAAGACATTATATTTTCTACCTACTCGAACTCATTCATTTCATAATGTTTTTAAAGAATTTACGAATTAATATATATATATATAACAACTTTCCCATCTCATTAATGTCTTTTCTGTTAAGAACTAACATTAAAAACATTATTTGAGATATAAATACCCACTTTGATTGATCAGGGCATCGCTTAAGTATGATTCCCTTGAGTTGAGATATAAATATATATCATTTATATATATATATATATATTATTAAATATAATATTAATATAAATAATTTAATACTATATATATTAATATTAATATTAAATAGTGAGTAATAATAAATTAGATATAATATATATTATATAATTATAATAAGATTATTATATATATATATAAAATATATATGTTATATTATATAATTATAATAATATAATAACTATATATTGATAAATAATATTATTTATATATATAATTAGCTAATATAATAATTATATATTATATAAATATATTATTTACAAATATATAATTTATATAAATATATAATTTATAAAATATATAATTTATAAAATATTAATTTACAAAATATATTATATATAATATATAAGCTGGTAAATGATAATGTACTACAACACTATACTGATATCTTCAATGACTACTCCAAAATACTATGCAAATAATAATAAAGCATAAGTTATAGTATAAAATATGTTAAGTATAAATATACTATCATATAAAAAGATAAATATATAGATAATAATATATTATATTATAATTAATGAAAAGTAAATTATATAAAAAGTGATGAATAAAAATTATAGAAGAAATTAGTATATGATTATTAGAAGTTGATAATTACACGATAAATATATATAACTATTTGTAAGGTGCTAACTACATTAACGTAATTCGCTGCGTATAAAGGTACATATTTCTACATAGAGAGAGAGTATATATATAAGAATACTGATAGTTATAATAAATAAATTATTTAGTAATATTACGTATGATTATGATAATTGATTGAGCCGTGATTGATTTGATTTCTATTAATCAATCTTTAAGAAAATGGGCGCGTCCATTATGTTTAAAAATCAACACGTCGTATATAGAGATTACTTAGGCGTATTTACAACAAAAGGTAGAAATATTTAGTTCTTTCACACTTTAAAGATAATTAAAAAATAGTGTGCAATAAATAATTAATGTGTTATTTTTCGTATAAAATAATTAAATTAGGAAAATCTTTAAACCAAAGCAAATAACAATAAAGTTACAAATAAAAGTTTTTGGTTCGAATATGTATAAATTAATGAGCTTAAATATAGTTGTAAGAGTCCGGATATCTCGTTTCAAAAGGTTTAGCTTATCTATATAAGAATATATTTATTTTTAAAAATTTCTTCTTCTTTCAATATTCATTTCATTTCTTCAAGTTTTCGTCCTTCATATACCCTTTAGAGTTTCTTAAGTGAGGCAGGCATTTCCCACGCGATACTGTAAATTCCGTGTAATTATCTAAATAATACATAGGGATATAAATTTTTATTATATACCATCATCCTACTATTATCATTTCTCACCCCCCGAGATTATTAAGGTAAACTATTATATTTAAAAATTCTTAAACGTCAATTTTATGTAGGAAATTTTTTTTATTTTTGGATATTTTATGTAAAATTATTAATCTTTTATGTTATTAATTTTTGTTTTATTGATGATCTTTTACGTGGATATAAACATATTATTTTTTTTGGGTTAACTTTATTTAACAAATTGTTGTTTTCCCAACCTACCACCAAACCCCCGAAACCATAAGCTCATTCAAGGGCAGGTTAATATGCGGCGGGGCAAGAAAGACATGGATTGTAAGTCGGGTGTTGGGTCTCTGGCTCGGATAAGAAAAAAATAATATAAATTCCGCCGTGGTTGTACGACTAGTTGTTGTTAGTGAACTATTCTACTCTTCATCCTTCTCCTCGGTGGGCGCCGTATGGCGCCCTTCTCCTCTCGGATCCTTAAACCTGTCGCTATAAACTTTTTCGTGTATATTTTTTGGTGTGTTCGCGTTTTTCATCCCCCGCTTGTGGTTTCATACCCATCGTTTCACAGCCAACCTATACTCCCGATCCCTTACGGGCTGTAATAATTCTTTCGGAAAATCTCTTTTTGTTGTTCCTCTTCTCTCTGGTTTTGAAGCAAAATCCGTCCGGACCTTGAACCCTGGGTGCTCTGTATTCTTTCCCTCCGCGCGCCCCCCATCCCCCCTGGTCTATGGTATATACCTTTATCTAATTTATATATATAATTAGATATACACACTAATTAGGTAGTTTTTTTTTATATTGGAAATCTAGTATTTACTATTATTTATTATGATTTTATCACCTAGAGGTATAAATATAGTATATTAATATAAACAATAAATAAATGTATATGTTCCATTATTTATATTATTGTTGAAATATTTATATATTCTACCTCAATTTTAACCTTATGATATTATATATATAATAATGTTTAACATTATTTAATTAATCTATTTATTATATAATTAATCCAAAATACAATATATACCGTATTTGGTTTATATGTATATTATTATTATATGATAATTATGATTATTATATAATTCTATTATTTTATTGGTATATCCCCCTTTTCCCCCGCCGCATTTTTATCTACCAAAAATGCACGTTATTGTGAGTGGGGGTAGGATGAGAGTTTTATATTATATCCCCACTGCTACCCTCTAATATATCATATTGACTCCCCCACTACCTAAAACTCATAGGGTAAAATATATAAATAATTTATAAATAATATAAATATAATAAAAGAAATAATATACTAATCCAAAGAATACCTGTGCATTACCTAAATTTT
>JABUQX010043145.1:0-35165 GCA_015478945.1 Trachelipus rathkii
AGAAAAAATTGGCAGTAGGGTTTACTTTAAATTTTTCAGGACCTAACCCGTCTTTGTAGTTCGCTTCACAAAATAAGTGAAGTCAGCTGAGATTGTTGGCTCTCCTTCAAATAGTATGTTACTGTCGTAACCATCACAACTTAGTTAAGGAACTGTTGCGCATTGCTTGCATTGTAAAAGGTTACAAAAGAGTAACAACGTTGATGAATAGGTCTATGCTTCACACTTCCTTCAAGATTAATTTAGAGCGCATCATTGGTGTGTAATTTCTAGGTAGGCATCACTGTCTTACATCATGTATGTTTACATAAATTTTAGGACGTACTATGGGTCTTCAAAAAACGTTGAATATACAGAATGTTGTTTCTTTTCTGTAGGTATTGCTTAATTTCTGTGGACAAATTGCAAATTGTCCCAAACAAAATAAGTCAACTGGGTTTTTTGGTCAATTTTTTCAGGACCTACTTTGAGGTCGTACAACAAAAGTACTAATCGAGAATGATGAATGTTGGATCATTCTTTAATAGTTAGTCGTTACATTTCTATATTAATTTAAGGACTGTTTCCCCCCATGTAAAAAGTTACTTATGATCTTGCTAATATTCCATATTTTTCATATTTCATTCAAAATTTTGTGACCATATTTAGGATGGGTACGTCTTTCATTAGGTCGCTGTTCTTACTAAATCATGTAGAGTTGACATGAATGTTAGGATTATCCCAAGAAAGATTACAAAAAAAGAAACACGTAGAATACTAAGGGCGAGTGTTAGCTTTGTGGTTGAAAGATGCTATAATTGTGTTGAAGATTTCGTGAAAATGATAAGATGTAGCCCCTAATGTTGAAAGATTAAAAGGGTTTACTTAATTATTTTAGGAGCCTACCTTTGGGAGTCGTGACAAAAGAAGGTAATTTACCTTTGTTGATATGTTAGGATCTCTTCAATAGGTCCTGTCGTACATTCTATTAATATATTTAAAACGTTGCTGACCCCCAGGTTAAAAAGGTACAAGATCACAACGTTGATGCTATAGTCCCCATTTTCGATATTTATCATTCAAATTATTTTGACCTATATAATTAGGTTGTACTTTCAGTATGGTCATGTCTACCATCATGTAGTTTGTACATAAATTTTAGGACGTACTGTGGGGTCTACAAAAAAACGTAGAATATACAAGACATGGTTGTATTCTTTGTCTGTGGTTACAAATTTACATTCTAGTGGTCAAATTAAAAAGTTGGGTTGCGATACATAAACGTAGGGTAAGAAGGTTAAAAGGAGGCTTGTACCAATTCTGTGATTGCAGGGACCTACTTGTGATACTACAAAAAGGTAATTAAGTAGCTGAGGATTTTGGGTCTCTTTGCAAGTAGGTCACGTCGTACATATTATAAGGTAGTTAGAATTTTGAGAAACTGGTTGCGCCTCAGTCGACGTTAAAAGAAGTTACAAGAGCTCACAACTGATTGATGTCTTATTGATTTTCATATTTTCATTCTAATATCGTTTTGACCCCAATAACGATTTATGGTTTGGTATCTCATTTCAGTAGGTACTTGTCTTACAGATCATGTGTCTGAACGATAAATTTTAGGACGTATTATAGGTCTTAAAAAAAAAAAGGTAGAATATACAGAATCTTGATGTCTCTTCTGTAGAGGTACATCGTCCTAACATTTCATGCAAAGTTTCAAAGATTAGTTTGCCGCCTCAAGTAAAAGTTATAAGAGTGTTTGAACTTAAATAGCTTTCAAGGGAACCTACTTTGAGTCTACAAAAAAGGTAGTATAATATATTTTGATATATATGATCTCTTCAATAGAGTTCGTTCAACGTGATATTCCGGGTAACTTCTATAATATTAACATTTTAAAAACTAGTTGCCTGTCGACCTGACAGTAAAAGAACTAGTATAACAAGCAGTCACAGAAAAGATTGATGCTATAAGTCAGATATTCAAATTATTCTTATATCAATATTTTTGGACCCGCATAGTATCTAGGCATTGGTACTTTTACCATGTAGGTAACGCGCTGAGTTCATTACATTAGCTAGGATCAAGTCTGCGCATGTAATGAATCCAGTGGCTGATCGTACAGTGGTTAGTTGTATTTGATAAGATGGCGACGCTTATGAGTATGGAGTACTATTTAGGGTCTTCCACAGAAAACAAGCGTAGCTATGTTATACAAGGACATGGTTAGGTGTAGAATTCTCTCTCTGAAGGGTAACTAGTTTGCTATTGCTTGATCCAAAGTGATTATGTTGCCTACAAGGTTAAAAAGGTTAAAAGGGTCTTTAGCTTAATTTTCGGGACTGAGCTTTGAGTCGGTACCCACAAAGGTGAATATAAGCTCGATTGTCTTGGATCCTTCCTACTTCAAGCGGTAGTGTCACTGTCGTTTATTCTATATCTTAATACTTGTAATAGACTCAGGTCCCACCTCCGCCCCTAAGGTAAAGAAGTGATCAAGCCGTCACAACGTTGAGATGCATAACCTCCAATTTTCATATCTTTCGTCCCTCACATCAAATTTGTTGCCGGCCTATCTGTAGGTTGGTACTTTTGCAGTAGGGCAATACAGTCCTTACATCACTCTACGTGTTGAGACATAGATTATTACGGATCCGTAAACTATTAGGTAGTTAAAATAACTTAGCGCACAAGTACCCCTACACTGGCGACGACCTGCTTTACACCTTCCTTCTCCTCTCTCCCCTGTAGGTTATCTAGTCCCCCTTGAATTCTGTGGTCAAACTTAAAATTGTCTGCCCCGCCCCTGCGCAGGTAAGAAAGATTAACAAGGGTTAAGTTAATCATTACACTTTTCTGGACCATTACCAATATTCTAGAAGTCGTAACATAACAACGATGGTTACAACCTCATATCAGGTATGTTGAGATAAGCGTGCAAGGCCAGCTTCTACGCGCCGCTCGCTGTCTTCTCCGAATAGTGCGCGCGTGCAGTTGGCGATACCCATTTAGTATGTCTGAACCCCTTAAACACCACCCCGACGCCAACTACTCGACAAAGCTCCTGTTGCCCCCAGCGTACAGACACCCAGGTTCACGAAAGAGTCACAACGTTGATACCGCTGCATATCTCAAACATTATTCATATTATCTCCATCTCATAATATTGTGACCTCCCCATATTGTAGTTGGTATTCACCCTCTTCAAGTAGGATCCACCCTCTAATCATAGTGTGAACATACTCGATTCTCTAGCGTGACTTATTGCATTGTGGTTACAAACAATAAAATAAGTTAGAACCATCCTAGCAGACATATTGTGTTTCTCCTTCTGTAGGGCAACATGCTTACCATTCTGTGATCGAAAATTAAAGATTTGTTGCCTAGACCTCAAGTAAAAGAGTTAGAAGACAGTGTTTACTTTAATTTTCAGGGACCTATCTTTGAGTCGTACAACAAAAGAGAGTAATTGATATCTTCTGATATGGTGTTGAGATCTCTTCAATGGTTACTGCATTATTCTATAATGATAAGAGGTAAAGCTATAAATTTAAGGACTTGTGCGTACCTCAAAGGTAAAAACGTTACAAGAGTGACAACGTTGATGCTATAATTCCAATTTTTCATATTTTCATTAAAATATTGTGACCCATATTTAGGTTGGTCCTTGTCTCAGTAGCTCACTGTGTTTTTTTTTTTTTTTTTTTTTACCGAGAGCGCCATTTCTTAAGATCATGTAGTATTGCCCATGAATTCCTGGACGGTACTATTGGTCTTGCAGCCACGAAAAAAGAACGTAAAAGTTTCCATCAGACGTGTTGTTTCTCGTTGCTGTGCGTATAGCTGTTTACTATTCCGTATTATTCAAAATTAAAGATTGTTGCCCCTCAAGTAAAAAGTTAAAAGGGTTTACTTAATTTTCAGGAACCTACTTTTGAGTCGTACAAAACAAGGTATACTATTCTGCAATATGTCTGATCTTTCATTGTTAGACTGTCGTTCATTCTACCTAGATGCTTAACATTGTAAAGACTGTGCCCCCAAGGTAAAGTTACAAGATCCATGACGTTGATCGCTATATTCCAATTTTTATTTATTTCATTCAATATATTTGACCATGTTAGGTTGGTACTTTTCAGTAATCCACTGTCTTACATCATGTAGGTTTGACATATTTTAGGACGTACTATGTGGTCTTTAAATAAATCAAACTTAGAATATAGAACATCTTGATCATTTTGTCTGAGGTATATCACTCATTTCTGTGATCTAAAAGTTAAAGAGTGTTGCCGCGTCCTCAAGTAAAAGTTAACAAGAGTTTCTACTTAAGTTTCAGGATGCACTTGGAGTCGTAAATAAAAGAGTGAAAGATAATACGGCGTCTCTGGATAATGCTTGGATCTTCGTTCGAATAGGCTACTGTCGTACATTCTAATTTAATTTAGATTTAGCGACAATGAACTGTTGCCCCCCGTAAACAGCATTAAAGTAGGTCACAACATTGATGTCTAATATTCAACATTTTTCAATATTTTATTACAAGATAATTGTGACCCAGTATTGTAGGTTGGACTAATTTTTCAGAGTTTGTCTTACTATTCCATTGTAGTTGAAATAAAGATTTTAGGACGTAACTATGGGTCTAAAAAAAAACGTCAGAATAACATAAGACATATTTGTTGTCTTTTCTGTAGGTTATCATCCTTACATTCTGGTGAGTCAAGACTTAAAGAGATTGTTGCCCTCCGTAAAAAGTTAAAAGGTTTACATAATTTTCTGGACCTACATAATTTGAGTCGTACTAAAAAAGGTAATATCCCCTTTTGATATTTTGATCTCTTCAATCGGTCACTTTCGTACATTCTATAATTAATTAAAAAACGTTGCCCCCGATGTAAAAAGTCCAGAAGGTGAAACGTTGATTGCTCAAATCTTCATCGTTAACACATGTACGCGAAGATATATTTTACACCAATATTTATGGTTGGGTAATTTTCAGTAGGTACTGTTTACATACGTAGTTTAAGCATAAATTCTCGGACGTAACTATTGGTCTTAGTATAATAAACGTTTGAATACAGACTGTTGTGTTCTCCTTTGTTAGGAGTACTGTCTTAACTTTCCGTGACAAAAGTTAAAGATTGTTGCCACTCAAGTAAAAAGTTAAATATAGTGTTTTATTTTTATTTTCAGGACCAACAAAATTTGAGTCGTAAAAAAAAGGTAATATATTTCTTGATATATTTGATTTTAAATAGTGCTTTGGCTAATATATTTTAATTCAAAGAAATGTTAGCTAAACCATTAAATATAAGATAAAAAGTTAAAAGTAAACGTTGATGCTACATTCCATTTTCAATATTTTCAATTTAAATAACTTTGTTGGACCCATGATCTTGGGTGTGGTACTTATATTCTGCTAGCAGCAAGCGTGTCTATTATCTTAACATCAATGTATTTTTGACATAAATTCCTAGGACTGCTAACAATTGGTCTTTATCAAAAAAACGTAGAATTTACAGTAATGTTGTTTGTCTTCTGTAGGGTACCCTGTTACATTCAGGTGAATGAATTAGACAGATTGGTGTGGCCGCCTCAAGTAAAAAAGTTAAAAGGGTGCTTACTGTCGTATATTGTCGTCCAGGACCCTCGAGAGTCAGACTTCTGAGTCGTAACACAAAAATAGGTGATGAATTTTCTGATTTAACTGTTGGATACTATGTTCCATAATTCAGTTGTCGTCATCCTTTACGTACTTATTTAGGACTTCGTTCCCAGGGTTTGTAAAATACGTACAAACGTACACACCGTTGATGCTATAGATCTTCAATTTCAACTAATATCCTTTCTTCAATCCATATTTTGACCCCATGATCTTAGTTGTGTAGTTTTCAGTGGTCATGTCTTACAGCATGTAGTTTTGAACATAAACTTTTAGGACGTATGCGCTTCCTCGTACAAAAATCGCGGTTCAGAATATCAGCGACTCTTGCTCTCTTCTGCTAGGGTCACTGTCTTAGCAGTTCTGTGATCAAAACATTGATTAATAGATTGTTGCCAGCCACTTAAGTAAAAAGTTCTAAATTGGTTACTTAATCTTTCCAGGACTGCTACCTCCGCCTACTTGAGTCGTACAAAAACAGGTAATTCATTACTATGCTGATACTGTTAAACCTTTAATGAAAATATTCTTTAGGTGTACATCTCTATATTAAGTATTTAAAACCAGTTATGTCCCTCAGGTAAAAATTTAAAAAGAGTGAACAGTGATGCTTCATATTGCCGATTTTTCAAATATTTCGCAATTCAAATATCCTTTGACCCTATTTAAGGTTGGTACTCTTTCAGTAGCGGTAGCTGTCATTACATATCGTAGTTTGACGAATAAAATTTTAGGAGTAATATGGTGTGCTTAAAAAAAATCGTAAAAAATTAGTAGGTCCGACATGTTGTTTCTCTCTGTAGGTTACTACGTTACAATCTGTGGTCAATTAAAAAAGAAATTGTTGCCTCAGGTAAAATAGTTAAAAGGCTTACTAAATTTTCGGACCTAACTAATTTGAGTCGTACAAAAAAGGTAATCACGAATTTTTGATACTGTTTGGACTCTCTCATTAATGGGTACTCTCGTAATTCTATTATTAATTAAAAACTGTTAGCCCCAGTAATAAGTTCAAGACTCACAACAGCTTGGAACTTATCACTTCAGCTCCGCCTTCGCCAATTTTAATATTTTTCTATTCAAATATTAGTGACTCAACTATTCTTAGTGTTGGGTATTTTCAGTAGGTCGACTTTCTCGTACATATGAGTTGAATCCCATAAATTCTAGGACGTACTATTGGTCCTATACAAGAAAACGTAGGATATACAGACAGGGTTCTGATGTCTCTCTGTAGTATGTCTTATCATTCTGTGATCAAATTTCAAAGATTGTTGCCGCCTGAACGTAAAAGCTTAAAGTGCTTTACTTAAGATTTCAGGACGCTACTTTGGAGTCGTAGCAAAATAGGGTAATATTGATTTTGCATTTATAGGGCATTCTTCCAACTAGGTAATCCTGTCGTACACTCTATACATAAATTAAACCAAAAACTGCTTGGCCACTAGTATAGAAGTTACAAGCCAGTCACAACCATCTGATGTATACTTCGCAACTTTTCATATTTTCATTCAAATGATTTGACCCATGTTTCAGTTGGTACTCCGCCTTTCCAGTAGGCTCCACTTTCTTCCATTCTATGTAGTTTAGACATAATTGCTGGACGTAATATTGGGTCTTACCCAAACAAAAACCGTAGATTATACAACCGCATGTTGTTCTCTCTTCTGTCTTGGCGAGGGTAACTGTCTTGCATATCTGTGATCAAAAGTAAGTAGGATTGCGTTGCCTAAGTAACAAGTTAAAACGGGTTTCACTTTAATTTCTCGGGACCATGCTGTTGAGGTCGTACGAAAAGGTACATATAGCCTCTGATTTCTTGGCACTTACTTCAATAGTTCACCTGTCCGTGTTATTGCCTATCTTATATTTTAACAAGACTCTGTTGCCACCAGGTAAAACAGTTACAAGAGTCACAACGTCGATGCTATATTTTTTTTTCTGCAAGATTTTCATATTTTCATGTCAACATTTCTGTGCCACTATTTCAGATTGTACTTTTTCAGTGGTCACTGTCAATAATTAACGCTAGTTGTTTGACGCACAAGAAAATTTCATTACGCTTTTATGGGATCTTCACAAAAAAAAACAGAAAACCGTGGATAAATATACATAGACTATTTTGCTTCTCTTCTGTAGGCGTACGTGGTCTTAGCCATTCTGTGATCGAAATTAATAAGATTGTTGCTTACTACGTCCTCAGTAAAAAGTTAAAAGGATCTCACTTAGCTCCTAAAATTTTCAGGGACCTACTTTATGAGTCGATACAGAAAAAGGGGAATGAATACTAGCTGATGTTGGGAACCTTCTCCTTCAACGTAGGGGTCACCTTGCCTGTTCAACCACCGTCCATTCTAAATTTAAATTTAAAAGAACAACTTGTTTGCCCCCTAGGGTACAATGACTTATCACGAGACGCCACATACGTATGATAGGGCTTCATTATTCCAATTTTTCATATGTTCATGTCTCTATATCTTGCCCGATATTTAGCGTTGATACTGTTTCTCAGGTACGGTCACTGTCGTTAACTCATGTATGTTATACATACAATCCCCCCTCCCCGGCCTGCCAGTCTCGCCTGGGTGGCACGCGCACGCCTGCCCCTACGGCTTACAGAGGCGCCGCGCGGAGTGCGCGTCTGCGGTAGGAATAGATTCTGGATTTACGCCCCGTGGCTGACGCGTTTAGAACGGTCACTACATGGTGCTTACAAAAAAAAACGAAGAAATATACAAAAATCGTTTGTTCACGTTACATACATTTCTGTCTGTATGGTAATAGTGTTCACACTTCTTGATAATTAAAGATTCGTTTGACCCTCAAGTAAAAGTGATTAAAAAAAGGGTTTACTAGTAATGTTTTCAGGAACCTGACTTTGTGAGTCGACAATAAAATAGCTATATATTTTGGATATTTGGATCTCTCGAATAAGTCGTCCTGTCGTACTCTATGTATTAGATTTAAAAAAAGCTGTTGCCCAGCGATAAACGATTTACCAGAAGTCAAAAACGTTTGATGCCGTATTCCAATTTTCAATCATTTTCATTCAAAAATAGTATTTGACGCATCTTTGTAGGCCATTGGTACTATTTGTTCAGTCGGATTCACTGGTCTTACAAGTTCATGTAGTTTGACCATAATTCCTAGGACGCTACTGTATATGGTCTTAAATAAGAAAATGTACGATGAGTTACCATACATTGTTGTTTCTTTCTTGGTATGTCTTACATTCTTGTGACAAATTAAAAGATTGTTTTGCCCCTCAAAGTATAAAGTTAAAAAAGTGGATATAAGATCGTTCCAAGGCCTGATGATGAATTTGAAAAAAAAAGGTAATATAATTCTTTGATATGTTGGATCCTCCTTCAATAAAGTGCACTGTCAGCTAGCTTCTGTACTATTAAACAACTGTTGCTCCCGGTAAAAGAAGTTAACAAGAAGTAAAAACCGTTGATGCTAGTTTTTCAATGTTTCCGTATTTTTCAGTCAAATATTTTGACCATATGTTGAGGATTTGTAATTTTTCAACTGACTGTCGATCGTCTTACACTTTATCGTAGTTTGGATCATAAATTGAGGAACTACTATGGTCTTCACAAAAAAATGCTAGAGATACTGCAGACATATTGTTTTCTCTTCTGTAGGGTAAATGTTATACATTCTGTGTGCAAATCTATTAAAGATTGTTGCACCTCAAGAAGTAAAGTTAAAAGGGTTTAGCACTAATCTTTAGGGACCTACTTTGGTCTCACAAAAATGGTATATTAGTTTTGATATTGTTGGAGTCTCTTCAGATGGGTCACTGTCGTACATTTCTATTATTAAATTTATCAAACTGGTTGCTTCCCCAGGTGAACACGTTGCAAGAGTCCAACGTTGAGCGTTATTCCATAATTTTAATGAATTTTTCAATAGTTTTGACCCATGATTTATTCTTGGGTACTATTCAGTAGGTTACAATGTCTTTATTCAGATTGTAGTTTGACATAAATCTAGAGACGTACTATTCGGTCTACAGAAAAGTAGAATATATACGACATGTTGTTTCGTCTTGCTGCTATGGGACTACTGTCATTACATCTGCGATCAAAATTAAAGAGTTGGCCCCTCAAATAAACGAGTTTAAAAGGTTGATTACTTAGTTTTCATGGAGCTACGTTTGAGTCGTACAAATAAAGGTAATGATGTTTGATTGTTGGACGTCTTCAGATAGGTCACTGTCTGTGACACTCTATTATTGAAATTTAAAAGAGAGGATGTGTAAGAAGATGAAGAGTTTCAGAGTACAACGTTGATGGCATACTTCATCTTTAATATATATCATTCAAATGTTTTGACCCATCTATTAAGTTGGTATGTTTCGAGTAGGTCACTGTGCCATACATCATGGTAGTTTGACCGATAATAAATTTAGGACGTCTGTGGGCTTACAAATAAATACGTGAGAGATATATCTAAAATGTCATGTTTTTTTTTTTTTTTTTTCCTTCTGCTAGGGTACTGGTCTTCATTCTCTGATCGAATACTTAAGATTTGTTGCCCTCAAGTAAGAGAAGTTAAACAGGGGTGTTAACTCTAAATTTCAGATCTGCTTTGAGTGTCAAAAAGGTAATTATAAGCTTCTAGATCTGTTCAGATCTGTTTCATAGGCCCTGCTCATACTGTCTAAATTAAATTGTGAAAAGACTTGTTGCCCCAGATTTAAATGATTACAAAGTCCAGTTCATGCTAGATTGCAATTTTTCATATTTTCATTCAAATATTTCTACCCATATTTAGGTTGGTCAAAGTTTCAGTGGTTACTGGTCTTACTCATGTAGTTTGACATAAATTCTAGGGCGTAATTTGGTCTTCAAGAAAAAAAAGCGTAGAATAATACAGACTGGTTGTTTCTCTTGCTGATAGGGTACTGTCTTATTTCTGTGATCAAAAATAAAAAGATTGTTGCGCCCTCATGTAAAAAGTAAAGGTTGTAAAGGTTTAATATAACTTTTCAGGACCCTACTTTTGAGATCGAGACAAAAAGGAATATACATGTCTGATATGTTTGGAGCTCTCTTAAGTTAGGATATGATCACTGTCGTACAGTTCTAATTAATTTAACAAACATGTTGCCTACCCCCCAGGTAAAAAGTTACAGAAAGAGCACAACGTGATTCTATAGTCCAATTTTCAAATGAGTTTTCACTTCATAAAGATATTTTGAGCGCCATATTTGGTGTGGTACTTTTCAGTAGTCATGACTTACATTCATATAGTATAGTACCATAGTATTTATAGGACGTACTATGGGATCTTACAAAAAAAACGTAGAATGATACAGACAATGTTGTTTTCCTTTGCAGTATGGATTTGTCTTTACAGTTCTGTGATCAAATTAAGATTGTGCCTTACCCTCCAAGTTAAAACTTAAAGGGTTGTACTGGATCGATTTTCAGACTACTTTGAAGTCGTCAAAATAAGGTAATTAAGTTGTGATTTGGTTCTGTCAATAAGTCCTGTCGTACATTCTATAATTAACATTTTAAAAACTCTGTTTGCCTCCCCCAGGTAAAGTATACCAGAGGGTCAAAATCGTTAGAATTGCGTGATAAGTTTGCCAGATTTGTCATATTCTTCCATTCAAATAATTGTTGACCCAATTATGTTAGGATGTGGTAACTGTGAATATTCAGTATGGATCCATGTCTTACATATGTTTGGCATAAATTCAAGGAAGTACAATTGGTTTACAAAAAGCGTCAGAATTACAAGGACTGTTGTTCTCATTTGTTAGGTGGTTGTCTTACATTTGTGCGTCAACAGTTAAGATTGTTGCCCCGTCAAGTAAATACAGTTAAAAGGCGTTTACTTAATTTTCAGGCACCAAATTTGAGTCGTAAAAAATAGGTAATATAGTTATGGATATGGTTGGATTCATTTCAATAAGGCTCACTTCGTCAATTCTAATTATTAAATCAACTGTTGCCCCCAGGTAAAAGTTACAGTGATAAACGTTGATCTAGTTCCAATTTCATATTTCAATTCAACGTATATTTTGATCCATTTAGGTTGGTCTTTTTCAGTGGATGCATGTCTTACACATGTAGTTTGCCATAAATTCTAGGACGTACTATTGGGCTTACAAAAAAAACGGTAGAATAACATGACATGTTGGTTTTCTTCTGTAGGGTACTGTTCTACATTCTGTGATCAAAGATTGTCGCCCCTCAAGTAAGAAAAGTTAAAAAGGTTTTTACTTTAATTTCAAGGACCAAATTGAGGTTCCAGAGATAAAAAATAAGGGGTGTTATTTTGATAATGTTGGAGTTTCCTCAAATAATGGAGTCACCTGGTCGTATCACTGATAATTAAAGTTAATGAAGGAAACTCAAAATGTTGCCCGAGTCAGATTACAACACAACGTGTACAAGTGCAAAAACGCTATTCTTAGTTCCCAATTCTTCGAAGTAGTTTTCTCTGGCCGCTGCGTATACATGCCTGGTCGGGGAAAGATCTATGGTGATCACCATAATGTTCATGGATGGGGGCTTAGACTGGACGAGTTTTACGAGCCCGCATAGGTCAATGAGATTGCACCTGATAGCATCATATGTGAGAAGTTTTGATAAGGTACATATAAAAGAAGTTATATAAGAGGAGACACGGGACGTACTCGTAGTGCTATGGTGATACGTGCATATAAGTGTACATATAAAGAGTAATGGAATAGTAGTAATGGGATAGGACATGTCTAATGAAAGTACAGACATTAGATGTTTCTCTTAGCTGGTAGGAGTACATGTCATTATCATCCACTGTGCTCCATGACAGTTAAGATTTTTGCCCTCACGTAACAAAAGTTATAAAGGGTTTATTCTTATTTTTAGGACGCTACTTTGAGTTCGTGACTAATCAACAGGTATATATTTGTTTGATATGGTTGGAATGTCTATGTTAAGGGCTCGAGATCATGGGTTGCGACGTTAACGAGAGTTATCGGTCAGGGCGTGGGATGCAACTCGGGGTCGTACAGTATTTAGACAGGTATAACGACTAAATTTAAAAGATAAAGCTGTTGCCGAGTCCCGTAATCAAAATCGGTTACAAGGAGGTCACGACGTTTGATGCTATAGATTCTCCAATTTTCATAAGTTTTATATCAAATGTTTTGACCATATGTCAGAAGGTTGGATAGTGGCAGCGGTTTCAGTAGATTCGTGGTCGTTACATCAATGTGTGAGGAAAGGGTGTAGGGAGTGAACAATAGACTAAAGAGTGTATGTTTTAGTAGAGCACGCGTAGTCGCACGGTTGAGGTGTTACAGTTGACTCGATTAAATAATAGGAGGAGGACGTGAGAATAATACGAGTCGTATGTTTACTGGTGAGTGGTAGAGTATCTCTCTTCTCTGAATAGGGTACTACTTCAAGCTCTTTCTGTATCAAGATTAAAGTATTGTGTTGCCGCTCAGTAAGAAGATTGATGGATCAGGAGTTTAGTGTGGCCTGGGGCTAAGAGTAGGACGTGTTGCAGGACGCTGAACTCGGGCGCAGAGCGTAGATTGTTGCAGAGAAGTACCGTGCAAGCAAGCGATTAGTGGACAGCGAAAGCATGCTAGCGGTAGTGGTATTGTAGCGGAAAGGCATAGGAATAAGCCATGGAGCAAGTCAGGGTCGTGAGATGATTTGGTGGAAGGCGATAGGGTGTCGGTTTCAATGATACTCAGGTGGATGAAGCTGTCGTATCAATCTAAAGTTAAATTTAAACTAAGAAGAGGCTTTTGTAGACAATTCTAAAAACGTAAGGAATATTATGATGCTATTCACTTGTGTGCGATATTTCATTCAAGAGCTATTTTGACCTCGTGATAGTTTAGGTTTTAATTTTCACTATGTGCAACTGTTCTTACAGTCAATGTAGTTTTGCATAGAATTTTTAAGGAACGACTATGGGTCTTACAAAAAATTGTAGAATATTGCAGAACCGTGGTATTGTTTCTCTTGCTGTAGGAGTTGTTCGTTAAACCATTCTTGATCACATTATAAGATTGTTGCCCCCTCCAAAGTCAACAAAGTTAAAAAGGGTTCACTAAATTGTATGGACCGTACTTTGCATCTACAAAAAACGAGTAATGATTTCTGTCATGTTGGATATATTCTCGTTCAAGAATAGGATTCACGTGTCGTACAATATCAGAATTAATTCTAAAAGACTTGGTTGCCCCCCAGGTAGTACAAGAGCCACAACGTTGATGGCAGTAGTTTCCAATTTTCATTATTTCATTCAAATATTTTGACCCACAGGAAGACATTCGCTTTCAGGTTGGTCTTTTGCAGTAGGTACTGACTTAGCGAATATATAGTTATATCATAATAATGTTTTTATTATTAGAAAGTCATGTACAAAAAAAAAACGTAGAAGATACAGACAGACATGTTGTTTCTCTTACAAGTTAGGGTACTGGGTCTTGAACAGTCTTGTACTCAAATTAATAGAATGTTTGACACCTCAAAGTAAAAAAATTAAAGGGTTAACTTCAATTTTCAGGACGTACTTTGAGTCGTACAAAAAAAGGTATATAATTTTGATATGTTGGAGTCTCTTCAATACAGAATCACTGTCGACATCTTCTAAGTATTAAATTTATAAAAAAATCTGTTGCCTTTCCCCAGTAAAACAGTTACATGATGATCAAACTTGATGCTATATTCAAAGTGTTCAATATTTTCATTCAACAGTAATTTTTGATCCATCATTAGGTTGGTTTTCCAGTAGGTCAACTGTCATGCATGTCTCATTTGACCATAAAAATTTCTAAGGATCGTAGTTATTGGTCTTACAAAAAAGTAACGTAGAATATTACATGACATGTTGTTGTCTCTGCTGTGTATGGTACTGTCTAACTGTCTGTAGAAGCAAATGAATATATGTTGCCCTCAAGTAAACAAGTTAAAGGCTTTAATGGCCTGTATTTTCAGGACAGAATTGAGTAGTAAAAAAAAGGTAATATATTTTCTGATATGTTGGATCTCTTCAAGTGATTACTGTCGATCAATAAACTAGTATTATAAATTTAATAAAGTTGCCCCCAGGTAAAAAAGTTACTAAGAGTCAAAACGTTGAATGCTATACTTCCGAATTTTTCATGATTATTTCATTCTAATATTTGGTTGACCCATAATTGTAGGTTAGTAACTTTTCACTAGTCACTGTCTTCACATCATGTAAGTTTGACATATGCACTGTTTAGGACGGTACTATGGGGTCTTATACAAAAAAATGTAGAAATAATACAGACATCTTGTTAGTGCTCTTTCTGGTCGGGTAACTGTCTTACAGTCTGTGCTTCACAAGATTAAGATTGGTTTGCGCCTCAAGAAACAGTTTAAAGGGTTGTTATTGATTTATTAGGACAAGCTTGAGCATACAAAAAAAGGGTAATATTTTTGGATAGGTGTTTGGATCTCTCAATAAGGTCATGGTCAGTACATCTAATACCGGAAGCTTAAATTTAAACAAAATCCAAGAAATCTTGTTGCTACAACGAGGTTAAAGAGTTTACAAGAGTCAACAGACGTGAATGGTGCTATAGTTTCCCATTTTCATATATTCATTACAAATGTTTTGACCACATAGTTTAAGGTTGGTAGTTTTCAGTTAGGTCTGTCCTATCATATGTAGTTTGAACTACAATTTTTAGGACGTTACTAAGGGTCTTATTTATTAAAACGGTAAGAATATAATAACGAGGTCATCGTTTTTTCTCTTTGCGTTATGGTAATAGAGTCCTTACAGTCTCTGTGATCAACTATTAAAAGAGTTTGTTGCCCTCTAATGGTAAAGCAAGGTTAGAAAGGGTTTCTATCAATTGTTCAGTACCTACTTTTTGAAGTGCGTACTAAAAAAAGGTAATATATTCTGAATGTTGGATCTCTTCAAATTAATTTATATGACATTGCTTTAATTAAATTTAAAAATCTGTTGCCGACCCCGAGGTAAAAAGTTACTAAAAGATCACAATTTTGACTTCTATTAGATTCAATTCTTCAATATTTCGATTCAAATACTTATTGAACCCATGTAGGTTCGTAATTTTAAAGTAGTTCCTGGTCTTTAGATCAGTGTGTTGACAATAATTCTGACGTACTGATTCGTTGGTTCTTACGAAAACAAACGTAGTATATACAGGACATGTTTTATTTCTCCCTCTAGGGCTACTGTTTGACATTGCTGGTGTCAATGATTTAATTATGTTTGCCCACTCAAAGTAAATAGCTTATAAAGGGATTTAAGCTTAACTTCAGTACCTTATCTTTGAGTCGTACATCAAAAGGTATATATGTCATTAGGTGCAGCGTTGATGAGGTGCTGTGAGCAGTTATCTAGTGGCGTATCGGCATTATGTCGGTTAAGTAGCCGCCTCGTCACTGTCGTGACATGGTCATATGATCGTAAAGAGGTTGTGCATATCCGACGTCAAGAGTCCGTGAAGATAGATGAATATAGAAGATGGCGATCCGCGGTAAAAAGTTACCAAGAGTCAAAACGTTTGATGCATCTTTCCAATTGTTCATATTGATTCTATGTCAAATATTACCCTCATTGTTAGGCTTGGTACTTTTCAGTAGGTCACACTGTTCCTAATCTATCGTTGTTATAACAGTATTTTAAAAGGACGTACTTGGGTCTATCAAAAAAACAGAATATACAGACAATGTGATTGTTGTCTCTTTAGTGCAGTGGTATAGTCCCCTTACAGTTCTGTGATCAACATAAAAATTGTTGCCTCAAGTAAGAAATTAAAAGGGTTTACTTATTTTTCAGGATCCTAATTTGAGTGCGTACAAACTAAAGGTAATCATTATTTTGCATATGGTTGGAATCCTTCACATAAAGTTACACTGTCCAGCATTTCTTATGTTAACTTTAAAACTGTTGCCCCTGGTAAACAAGTTACCAGAGTAAACGTTATGCAATGGCATATTACAATTTTCATCATTTCATATTAATATCGTTTTGACCCATATTTGTAGGATCTGTACTTTTAGTAGGATACTCGTATTATGATCATTGTTGTTTGACAATATAATTCTGACGGACGTTCTATTGCAGTTCTTGCAAAGAATAAGCGTAAGAAATATACGAGGAATGTTCGATTTTCTTCTGTAGGTATATTGTCTGCATTCGTTGATCAAATTAATAGGATTGTTGCCCTCAAGTAACTAAGTTAAAAGGGTTTACTAATATTTTAGGACTACTTGAGTGGCGTACAACAAGGTACATGATATTTTGTAGTTGGATCTTCTTCAATTTAGGGATTCAGCTGTGTAGTACATTCTATATTAAATTTAAAGATATAAAACTGTTTGCCCGCAGGATAAAAAAGTTACAAAGATCACAACGTTGATTAGCTAGTATTCTCAATTTTCATATTTTATTCAAGATTTTTGACTCAGCTCAGTAAAAATCGAAAGCCATCTACAATAAGAGAGTTAAGTAAGTATTTAGTTGATATAGGTAATTTTTTAGTTCTTTTGGAGCACTTTTTTACAAATACTAGTATTGCATTGATACCTAAACACAGCGTTAGGGAAAGCATATAAATTTTCACCTAATTCTACTACACTACTATTTACTATAATTTTCAGACTTGATCATATAATAAATTAAGCTTAAAATCAATTAAAAATCCATGTCCTCATTATTTGGATCTCTTCAAGTAAGGTGACTGTCGTACATTCCTAAATTTAATTTAAAAGAATGTTCTCTCATTTTAAGTTTTAAAAAGTTCTTAGATATTTTTCATTCATTTTACGATATTTTATCATTTCATAATATTTTGCACCCCATATTTAGGAGTTTTGGTATTTCCAGTAGGCTTACTGTCTTTTACTACATGTAAGTTGACGATCTAAATTCTATGGACGTACTATTGGTCTTAGAAAAAAAGCGTTAGCATTATACAGACATGTTTTTTTCTCTTCTGTAGGGTATTGTCGTTGCAGTTCTGTATTCAATTCAGAATTGTTGCGACCCCATCAGTTAGAACAAGATTAGAAAGTTTTACTTATTTCAGGTATATCTTGAGCTCGTACAAAAAAGGAAATATTATCTGATATGTTGGGATCTCTTAAGTAGGCTGTCACTCGTCATTCTAAAATTACAATTTAAAAATAATCTGTGCCCCCCAGGTAAAAAGTCTACGAGACGCAACCATTGGACAATTTTTCAATTGATTCGATATTGTTCATTAAATATCTTTGGACCCCCATAATTTAGTTTGGCTATACTCATGTTTCAGTAGGTGCATCTGCTTAAATCATAGGTATTATACATGATTTTGTAGGACCTACTATGGGTTTACACAGATAAACGTGAGAATATACCAGACATGTTGTTTGTCTTTCTGTATAGGCTAATATCTTACTAAATTCTTGGTCAATTAAGAAATTGATTGCCCTTCGTAAATAGGTGTAAAAGATTTAATTCAATGTCAGGACATAATTTGAGTGTACAAAAAGAGGTAATATATTTTGATATGTTGGAATCTCTCAAATACGAACTTGTTCAGTACAATTCTATATCTTTAAGATATAAGCTAAACTGTTGCCCCTAGGTAATCAAAGTTACAAGAAGTCACACGTTGATGCGTAATATTCCAGATTCTGCCCATTATTTTCATTCAAAATCTTTTCAATTAATCCAATCGAGATAATAACCCACACAACTACAAGATCTTCGAAAACACATAATTCATTCCTTAATAACCCACACAACTACAAGATCTTCGAAAACACATAATTCATTCCTTAATCTACCATCAATATTTTTTATATTTTTCTATCTCGTGATCGATCTTGGAAGAATTACATATTGTTGCTCTCACTGAACAATCTTCTTCACTAAACAAGATTAGGTGTTCTGGCGCGCCTCCAGAACTTCAAATCATCTCAGTTGCCTACTTTGCATTGAAGTTTTTTCACCCTTTTATGGAATGTGCACCACATATCTATCGAGGTTCTATTCAAAATACCTTTTCATTGTCCAGCTCTCATTAACTCTTTACAATCTCTTTGTGGAGGAAGTTCAATTGTTGAAACAAACACTCATCATACACTAATACTATTACAACGGACATTATTCTTTTGAGCTTCCTTGTTTCAAACTCCCTAATTTAATGAAAGCTCGTATGACGTCTTTTCACACAACATGTCATTTTTTCTCTCCTGCAACTCTCTGACTGCAGACTAAACCAATACAGTATGTTCAATCTTACATGAAATCCAATGGTAAGATCTGGAAAAACTATTCTATTTTCTCACTTCCTTTGACTGGGACACTTTTAAACGCCATGTATTGATCATATCCATTTTTAATTTGAATCTCAAAATTATTTTACCAAACTTATGTCGATTCTATGTATTCCTATGACTGATTCCTACCATAGGTGATATTAAAATATAAGGTATATATATATATATATATATATATATATATGTATATATAATAATATGTATGTAATAAATATGTAATAATATATTCTTTCAATATGTATATGTATAATAATAGCTGTAATAATATATATATAATAATTGTATAACAATAATAATATAACCCAATAATATGAATAATATATATAATATATATATCTTTGCTGCATATAATAATAACTCTTCTTTATAATATGTAATATAATAATATGTAATATATGTATATATATATATATATATATATATATATATATATATTATAATACCTATATATAATATATATATATATATATATATAGTAGATTACCTGGTAATTCGAAAAATTTCATAGCAATTTATATTCAGCCAAAAATAAAACGATAGCAAGAAATACTGCATCAAAAGTGCTGAAATATATATATATATATATATATATATATATATATATATAACATAATAATAATATATATATATAACCTTGCTCTTTTCTATACTGCTATACTCTTTCAACCTTAACCAGCAGCAATATACCATAACCTTATATATATATATATAGGTGTGTGTGTGTGGGGGGGGTCCTCTCATACTGATACAGATGAGAGAAAGCTTAATCATTCAGTATTCCTAACGATCTGAAACAGTTGATTAGAGAACCTACACATATTCCGGATCTTCCTAACCAATTCTTAAATACGTTTGACTTATGCTTCGCCACTACTCCTCGTGATAATTTCACCATTTTCCCTCCTATTGGTAACACTTACCACAATATTTTATCTCTTAAACATAACACTTTATATTCAGCAGCTCCACTCTGCCCTAAACGAACTTTCTGCCACTTTAATCGGGTTAATTAGAGGAATTGGGTATCTACTTTGCTAACTACCTTTGGAGTGAATCCTGTTTTGGCTCGGAGAACGCCTCGTTATCTGCTGAAAAGATAAGGGGCCATGATCACCGAAGGGATGAGCAGGTTCATTCCATCTTCAACTAAATTATTTTCTCCCAAAATCCATGGTTCGATGGCACTGTTATCGCACCATTCATGAGCATGGAAAAACCCTCGTTCGCCTATCACTATTACTAATTTCCATTCTGCCCGGAATCGTTGCAGGGACATTATTCGACATGCCAATAGTGCTTTAACTAAAAGGAAGTGCGCTTACTTTCTTGGTTCTCCAATTCATAATAATAATAATAATTGCTGGTCTCTTGTTAAAAATATCTCTTATAACTTTTGTAAATCTGCCATTCTCCATCTTATTCGTTCTGACGGCTCTGTTGCTAACAAGCCTTCTGAAAAGGCTAAAATTTCTGGTCTTTTGCCATCTAATCCCACTCTGGACGATTCCAGCACCCCTCCTCCTACTCCTTCTCCTTCTCCTCTCAGGTGTCACATATCTCTACCTGTTGTTTCTCATGATCGGGTGCATGAGATCCTGAGTTCTATGAACGTTAGGAAGATGAATTGAGGATCTATGTATGCATGTCGATATTTTGAAATGTTGCCTAAAATGATTCTATTACTGCTAAATGACATTTCCTCTCTCTTTTTTTCTTCTCAAAATCAAATTGTTAAACGTTCTTCAGATTATTTATCTTCTCTTCTCTTTCCTTTGCTATCTTCTGATTTCTTCTCACTCCTGCTCTTTTTTATGCGACTTGACTGAATGACAGTCAGATCATATATATATATATATATATATATATATATATATATATATATATATATATATATATATATATATATATATATATATATATATATATATATGCTTATATATAAAAATAAATAACTCTTATAATATATGCTATATATATATATAAGCCTTTATTAGACCAGGGAGCAATAAAAGAATTAGAATAGGAATGGTTGGTAATGCTACCTGAGAATTATTTCATTCGAGGGACTTTTTTTTTTACGAATTTTGTCAATTTTCCCATTAAATAAAAAATATATGTAATAAAGTTTAATCTATAGCAAGGTAATGTCTATAGTTATATTTACATTATATACATATACAACTAAGTTGTTATACGGCACTGTTTGCGCGCAGCGCGCATTTGTAGCGAGCGCTTCAGCGAGCGGTCTGCCATGCATATACGCCTGCCTGCTGTGCATTTACTCTATGGTATTGGTTTAGCTTTGACTTAACTCATTAAATATCTAATGATAATATAATTTAACTAGATGATAAAATAATTTTGAAAATGACAAAAAAAATCTCATTTAAGACATAATAAAAAGTACACTCAACCGACTTTATGAAACTTCCCAAATTTAATTTTTAATTTTTTTTTTTTTTTTACATTTTTCACCACACTCACGGGCGAGCTATTCAAGGGGGTGTCGCGCATACCAGAAGTATACAACTAACACAAATCCACGCATATGAGCACAGACCTTGAGCTTTGAAGTGCAGGAGTGGGAGTCAGCAGGAAACACGGAAGATGGAAGAGAATTCCGCAGAACAGAAGTGGCTGGAAAGAGAGCACCGCAGCGAATTAGCCTTGAGTTGCCAATATCACACAAAACTCATGAGCAGACACAGCACCCCTTGTGCTACGGAAGGACGTCGTAAAAAGGTGAGTACGCAGTGATAAGTTCCCCCTAGAGCACCTGCTGCAGAGGTGCCTATAAGAAGAGAGATAAAGCACCAACATCCGCGCCGCAAAGATAGAGGGTCAGAAGTGAAGTGGAAAGTACGGAACAGTTTATAAGTCTTTTTTGGCCTTTGACTCGACCCTGTCCAAAAGCTGGGTGAAACCAGAGCCCCCACCAGATATGAGAGTACTCCATACAAGGGTGGATGAGGCCCACTTGTATAGCTGAACAACTGAGAGGAGAAGAGAGGAAAAAAAA
This sequence comes from Trachelipus rathkii, assembly GCA_015478945.1. Classification (NCBI taxonomy): domain Eukaryota; kingdom Metazoa; phylum Arthropoda; class Malacostraca; order Isopoda; family Trachelipodidae; genus Trachelipus; species Trachelipus rathkii. The sequence continues at coordinate 21,959 of JABUQX010043145.1, forward strand.
GTCGCAGTCTAAACAACAGAAACCCCAGTTTCTTTGAGGCCGTCTAGCAACCGTTGTGTCGCGAAGGTTTCCGAAGACATTTTTGTTTATGTGTTAAAGGCCAAGGATAATTTTATATTGTCAGCAAGGAGAACGAGAAGGGAGCCGTCGAAAGAGAGATAGGAAAGTTTAGGAGGTGTTTTAGAGAGGGAGATTTGTAGAAGTTGAGTTTCAGAAATTCACAAGGTTGAGATGACCCCCACCGGAAATCTATCCAGATCAGCGAGAGAAAGGAATCGGAAAGATTAAGACGAGAGGCAATTCTAGAAGTAAAAGGGAGCAGAATTGAAAGAAATGAGTTGAAAGAATGAAGGGTCGAAGGTCATCGGCATATCAGTGGATAGAGTTAGATGTGCGGGTGAGGAAGATCATTAATGAAAAGTAAGAATAAAGTAGGAGATAAAGACAGAACCTGAGGGAACACCACGAATTAACAGAGAAAAGAAGAAAGAAGTCGCCCCGTCAACAACAGCCGACATTGAGCGATTTGAAAAAAGCTAGACATAAGTAACAGGGTGGAAGGGAGGGGAAACCCAAGGAAGGGAGCTTGGAGAGCATTGACGCGTGCCATACTCGGTCAAATGCTTTGGATATGTCAAAGCGCCACCACGCAAGTCTCCCCCGTAGTTCTAAAAGGGCGGAAAACCATAAATCCGCAGAAAGATAGGAAAGTATATCGCCAGTAGACCTCGAGCGCCGAAAGCCATACTGGCGATCGGAAAAGAAAGTGAATGAGATTCCAGATGATCTAAGAAATGAGAGGTTGAGATGGGTTTCGGAGTCTTGATGTGAAAATACCAGAGTGAGCTATGGGGCGAAATGGGTTAGGGATCCAGAGCGACTACCTTTTTTTCGGAATCAGTTGGACATGTGCGTGCTTCCAACACTTTGAGGGAAAATGTTAGTATTGAGACATAGAGAATAAAGTAGTTGAACGAGGGGCGGGTCAGCACGAGGAAGCACCTCCCTCAAAACTCAGGGGAGGAATACCATCCCGGGAGCCACCCGCCTTCCTACCCGTTCGTAGATTTCCAGGAGCCCATGCACCCGATCATGTGTGTAATCACAGGCAAGAGGCATGGGGACACCTGAAAGGAGGAAGGAGGAGGGATTGAGGAATGCCAGAGATCGCGTCAGGGTTGAGTTAGAGGAAAATGGAAGGCCGAAGAGATTGGCCTTTTCAGTTGGAGAATTAGCAACAGAACCATCAGAGCGAATAAGAGGAGGAAAGACAGATTTACAGAAGTTATTAGAGATGTTTTTGGCAAGAGGCCAGAAAGATTTGTCAGTGGGAGAACCAAGGAGGGTTAGCGCACTTTCGTTTGATGAATGCCCGCGCTCGTCGAAGAGTATCCTGAAAAAATATCTCATTTAAGAAAATAAAAAGTACACAAAATCAACTTTATGAAACTTCACAAATTTAATTTGCTATAAATAAAATCTCTTATTTCTGATTTTTCCCTTGGATCATAAAATGTATTTCTTAGTTTTACCAACTTTACAAAAGTTATTTTTTTTTTATTGCTTCCTGGTTTAATAAAGGAGTTATATATATATATATACTTATATATATATATATATGCTCTCTTATATATAATATATATAGATATATAACTGTATATCTCTTGCCTACCTTAATATATATATATATATATATATATCTATATATATATAGTATATTTATAAATATGGTAAATGATCCTAAATGGATAAAACCAGGGATGGCACGGAAAAAATCAATTGATATAAATCAACTGGTTCTTTCAACTCGATTTTGCTCAAAAATCATGAATTTACTGATGTTTGGATTTTTGCTTTAAATAACCTTATATATATATATATATATATATATATATACCAACATAACTCTTTATCTAACATATATATATATATATATATATAACAGCAATATATATCTATGCATGCTGCTGCTGCTCTTATATATATATATATATATATATATATATATATATATATATATATATATATATATATATATATATATATATATATATATATTTAAGTAATTAACTTCAATAGAAATAAAAAATTAAAATAATAATATTATTGCAAGGCTACTCTGGTCCAAATTCCTACACTATTGTCAACAAAGGATCATGTTTCAAACAGGTTTCTTTTATTTCTGATGTAACATTTATCAATATTACAAATAATCCGTATCATGTCCGTAACACTCTTTAGTGTTGCTGTTTTATTGTGTCATAGGGACTATAGGCCCTATTTTAAGATTTTGATTTACAAAGATTGAATAAATCACTTCAAAATTAATACTATATCGAACTTAAAAAAAGTTTGTTTACAATATAATTTCGCTTGACGTCATGAATCTGAAAAAAAATCCTTCCTGACTTTCCATTTTGATTTATGTAGAATGAATAAAATTCAATAAATCACTTAAAAAATAATAATATATCGAACTTAAGAAAAGTTTGTTCACAAATTATATTTCGCGTGACGTCACAAATCTAAAAAATCCAAAAAATCAAAAATTGATTTTTTTCTTAAAAAATCAAAATCACCAACCCTGGATAAAACTAAGAAATGCATTTTATAATCCGAGGGAAAAATCAGAAATAAGAGATTTAATTTATTTTAAACTAAACTAAAAGACTTCATAAAGTTGATTTTGTGTGCTTTTTATTACTATATTAAATGAGATTTATTTTCATTTTCAAAATTATTTTATCTTGCAATTAAATTATTTTTTTATTAGGTCTTTATTGAGTTAAATGAAAACTTAAACTAAACAAAACCATAGGGTAAATGCAAAGCAGGTTGCCAAACATGCACGGCAGACCGCTCGTTCCATATGTGCGCTACGCGCGAGCGGTGCCGTGTAACAAATTACTCCCTCGCAGTATATAGGCTATATATATATATATATATATATATATATATATATATATATATATATATATATACCATATATATATATATATGCTAACTATATTTATAATATATATATATATATATATATAATGTCCCTTAATTTTTATTTTGTTTTTATTTCCTGTGGGGTTTCATAATAATAATTATATATAGCAACCTTCTTAGCAACATATATGTAGCATATATATATATATATATATGTATGCTTAATATGTAATATTTGTGAGGTGAGGTACCGAGGAAGTGGAACTAAGAGATTACATAACGATTATGTAATGATCTACAAGGGGAGAGAGGAAGAGAGAAGGCACGGAGTAGCTATCATCATGAAACCTGACCTGTATAGAAAGGTCCTTGGGTTACACGAGCAATGAAAGAATAATTGCGATAACGCTGAAGACGGAAGGAGAAACATTGAACTTAATCCAAGTATATGCGCTGCACCAGGGAAGACCAGGTGGAAAAAACGGAATTCAGGGATGTTCTGTATGACGCTGTCAGAGGAGAAAAGAAAATTATAATGGGGGATGTGAAGGCCGATGTTGGAACCCGTAGTGAAGGAGAGGAAATGGTACTAGGAATTCATGGAATAGGGGAGAGAAACGTTGATGGGGAGTACCTGATCGACTTCGCGATGAGAAACAACATTGCTGTTATGAATATTTTCTTCAAACATGAAGAAAGCAAGAATTGGACGTGATATAGGTGGAGTGCGGAGGAACAGAGATACGTGGAGAAATCAATGATTGACATTATAAGCTGTTGAAGATGTGAAAAGCCTATCCACAATTTCATTAGATTCAGACCATAGCAATGGTATTGGGTAAAATGAACTGATTTGGAGAAAAAAAAGAAGGAAAACCACAAAAGAGTGATACTGTTTGGAGAAGTTGAAGGTGAATGGTGTGGTGGTAGAGCTGTTCAATGAAAAACTCACACAAGAATTTGAAGGGACAGAAGAACAAGAAAAGGCGGAGGAGAGATGTGAAACCTATTAAAACAAGAGTAGATCGGATCGCAAGCAAAATACTAGGAAAGAAAAAGTCGCAGGGGGGAGGAAAAAGAAGACGGCATGGTGGAATGATGATGTAAAGAATTCAGTGAAGCTCTACATATATATATATATATATATATATATATATATATATATATATATATATATAAATTTATATATAGATATTCTTTCTTTCTACCTATATATATATATATATATATATATATATATATATATATATAAAAAGTATTTTTCATACCTAAAGTTAGGCACCCATTTTCACTAGCATACATGGGTACGGAAGTTCTGTTGATAAGCAGAGTGAAGAAACCAATAAAGAGATTGACACAGCAAGCAAATGTGCACCGTTTCTGTATGTCAAGTTTATGTGGAGTAAATATGTATATCAAGATTATTATGAATAGGGAAACTGTGGACAACGCAACGCCCGCTGTATGCAAATAATGTGTGACATTATCATACAGGGTATCATTATCAACTTTTTCACGGCATATGACAGCAGATTCTTCTATTATCCCGTCCTCTGGAAACGAAAAAATAATAAAAAATGTAGCTTTATGTGACAAAGTTAGAGCCTAGGTCTAAAATTTCCCTAAAAAATATAAAATAATAAAATTAAAAAAAATAGCTATGTCAAAGGTACTTAAATGAAATATATTTTAATTATTGAAATTCATTCAGATACTATTTAAAACTACTACTACTACTACTACTACTACTACTACTACTAATAATAATAATAATAATAATAATAATAATAATAATAATAATAATAATAATAATAATTAATAATAATAATAATATAATAATAATAATTAATAATAATAATATATAATATAATAATAATAATAATAATATGTAAGTTTATTCAGAATTAAGGAAGTTTACAATTTTAAAGTTTTATTAAATAAAATAGATACACATACAACTCGACATTCCATGGCTTTATATTTATGATTGGTAGTCCTTTGAATACCTAATTTTTTTTAAAAATCTTATTAAAGCAGAAGGTTGTTACTTTCCCAGGTATCTGGCTGAAATGGGAGGGCCTACTTACTACATTTACACATTTCTCTTGCTGTGTCCTTTGAGGAACGGATTTAAATTTTGCCCATTTTGTTCCTATTTATATATTTCATTAATATAGGGTTATGACGAATAGTTATATCAAAAGTAACACAATTATTAATTGTCTCTTTAATTCCGTTGTGCAGTTTATGATAGAATATACAGGATTTTATCGTAAAAAAATACAACTACAAAACACAAAAATAATAATAACTAAATAATAATGAATTAATAAATAATAAAATGATAATAATAATTTATAATAATAAATAAATAATATAATGAATAATATAATAATAATATAAGGATAATTAATCATAATAATAATAAGTGTTAACAAAACGCAGTGTGGATATTTTTGTCAAATGGTTTCTTATTACCATATTTATTATCATAACTAATGGATAATTTAAATTTAATAAAAAAATTATATAATAATAATTATTAATCATTTATCATTATCAAGGCTTATATAAAATTAATAATAATATTAATAATAATTACTCTTTATTCTTAATAAACCAATGTATAAAAAAAAAATCAATATAAATCATAATAATATCATTGTATAATCTTAATAACATAATATAAAATAATAATAAATAATAATATTGTTAGCCGTATATTTCCTATTTGAGTAATAATAAAAATAATTAATATAATTAAATAATATAATAAATAAATAATAATAATAATAATATATATGAATTAATAATAATAATATAATTAATAATAAATATAATATAATTAATAATAATAATAATAATCACTCATAATAATAGATAGGTAACCTAATAATAATCAAAGGTAATTTAATATAATGAATAATCAATAATAATATAATAATTAAACTACTGATAATAATAGTAATCATTAATATTAATAATAATAAGTTTTAAATAATAATATAATAATAATAATTAATAATAAATAATAATAATAATAATAATAATAAAATAATAATAATTAAATAATAATATTAATAAGAATAATAACAATAACATACAATAACAATTAACAATACATTAAATAACAAATGATCGCAACAAGGATAATAATGATGGGAAGAATAATAGTTCAAAGAGGAATAAATATCATTAATTAAAATAATAATTAATTATATAATAAATAATAATAATTAATTATAATAATAATAAATAATAATAAATAATATAAATTATAAATATAATAATTCATAAAAATAATCAATAAATAATAATTAATAATTATAATGAATAATAATATATAAATAATATAATAAATAATAATAATAATAATAATAATAATAATAATAATAATATAATAATATAATAATATAATAAAACTAATGATAAAAATAATAATAATATAATAATAACACGACAAAATAATATGGTGATAATTTGTGTATATAATCACCAATATTGAATTTTACTAATAAATATAACGTATTAATTTTATTTGTATTTTTTTTTCACCAAAACATTTTTAATGAAAATGGAGTTATGATAACTACAACAATAACACTATTTTTGTATTAATATGAATAATAATAATTTAATAATAATAATTAATAATAATAATAATAATAATAATAAGAATAATATAAATAATAAATAATAATAATTAATAATAAATAAATAATAATAATTAATATAATAATATAAGTATTTATTATATTATTATATTATTATTATTATTATTATATTATTATTATTATATTATTATTATTATTATTATTATTTTATTTGATTATTATTATATTATTATTATTAAAATTATTTATTATGTACTCAGAAAGGGAAATCTTAAATCATACGTGACACAGTTGCGTCGTAGTTCCAAGTAGTAACATTATATCTACCCATAATCATGCTTACCTTGCATCTCCCTAAAAAAAAAACGCCCCAACTATTACAAAAAACGGATAAAACACTAAATAAAGTATAAAAATAATAATAAAAAAAAACCAGACAGTAATCCAAGGACTCTATACAATGAAGTAATAACTCAATTTCGCCCATATTGCGAAAGTCTATTATAGATGTCGTTTGTTAAGAAGGGGTACTAAACGAGAGTTACTTTGTATTTTAACTGAAAACATACTATTAAATTTTTAAAAAAAAAATAATAATTTATTACTACTTTTATTGTACTATTGGTGAATCAGAAAAGTTTTGCGAGTGCCAATTCATTGCACTCTCCCTCCCCTACCCCTCCTTTTTTGGCATATCCGCAGAAAACCTGTGGTGCCATCTTTTCCCGTCCTTATTTCGATATTCATAATGTACTAATATATCATATTGTACACACAAAACAATCTTTCTAACTATGTATGTTTGGTCATTCAATAACATGATAGGATAATACGGTATAAGGAATTGCCCTCTTAAATTGACCCCTATTGACCCCCAAAGTGACACAAGTCGAAATATAACATTTTCGAGATAAGAATAAAAGGGGCCCAAAACAGAAATATTTTTTTTGCGTTGTAAACACATTGGTTCTGACCACTTTGGACCGGCCATGTGAGCACCAAATCGTCATAATATCAGGGAAGAAATCAATTTTAAATAGTTCTAAAACTGTAAAAAATCATTTTATTTAGAGTTTTTTAACGTAATCCGACCCAAAACTTAACCTAACCAACCTAACCTAAACCTAACCTAACCTAACCTAACCTAACCTAACCTAACCTAACCTAACCTAACCTAACCTAACCTAACCGTGTCGACCATTTGACCTGTCCACCATTTTTCCTGTCGACAATTTGGGCTATTCATCCTTCATAGCAATATAAAGCCTGTGATATTACTTCAGAAACCTCAGAAAGTTCGTTAGTTTATTTACTACATGCTTTATCGATTATGACGTAATCATGATTGACAAAGCAAGTCCCACTCTCCATAATTTTTCATAAGGGTTGGAGCACCGAAATTGGTACTTTATTAAACCAGGAGGGCAAATAATAAAATTAGTTTTATCCGAATACAATTTACGTTTGGACTCACCATGTACCGGTTAATGCTCAATTAATACCCTTACGCTAAGATTGCTTTCTTTTCATTGTTGTACGAAAAAAGAAGATTATTTTTTTTCTCTTTTTTTTGATTGTAATATATTTTTAGGCGCCCAAGTGTTGCCGAAGCCCCCCACGGTTTAGTCCGCGGCGCGGGCTGTTCCATATGTTATCCGCCCTGGCTTCGGCGGCGGTCTTCCTGCCGTGTGCACCATTCGGGATGGGGGCCGACATTCGGCATTGCATCTTACTAAGTTATTTTTAAATTAATTTATTAATATGTATTATTATATTATTATATCTTGTTGTATCCACCCTATTATTTTTATTTTCGAGTTATTCTGATTAATATAATTTAAAATAAAAAAATGGCATAGGCTTCATTAAATATATTCACTCCTCAAACGTTTATTATTATTAATTAGTTATAGTATTATTATTATTATGAATTATGTATAAATTAAAACAAACTATACACATTTAACAGAAATTAAATTTGACTAAAGCTTCTCCAATTATCGATAGCTTAGTGTTAAGCTCAAAAAATGCATAAAGCTAATATCGATTCTCCAATTCACGATATATTTATGTAGTTTTACTTATTAATGGTGATCATAATGAGTTACTTAATTTAATTTGATGTTATAATATCAGTTGTAGGAGTTGTAATTTTTGGAGAGAAGAGAAAAAGTTCACAGAGATGTACAAACAGAAAAGTTTGTCTTTTGTATTGCAGGAGGTGTTTCGTAAAAGTATTAGGCGAAATCCGTAAAATGCATTTCCCAGTTTTATTTACCAACTTTACGAAGCTTAAAATTTGTTATTCGTCCTCACGAGAGACTGGATTTATAAAGTGACGCCATGTGAGATAATTTTCGAGAGCGAGAGAGACCCCAACGCACCAGGAGGTCGTAGAAGCACCACTACAGCCTCAACACCCCACGAGACCGCATGTCCATGAGTCAGGACATTGAGAAGTATGTGGTTCCGCACCAAATAAGACGCAACCGCGTGAGCGCAACTACACTGCACGCACGGTTGCGTGGCGAGAGAGAGAAGAGAGAGAGGGAGAGATTGCTGTCGTGACGACAAACCGCATAAGTATTTCGAAATATCCATTAGTTTGTATGTATGGATAGATGTCGTGGAGAGTCTTTGTAAAAGAGAAGAACCCTAAAGATCAAAAGCAAATGTAAATATTAATTTAAAATTTATATTTCTTCAAAGAAGTTTTCTAATCTTCGCACCCGAAAGAAGCCTATATTAATTACTAAGAGAGATCCAGAAAAAGCCATAAAAGAATAGTATACTTATACTATCAGCGCCAAAACTGCGGAACAAATAGTGATGAAACTAGTAGGCATTACAACTCTAGTTGTCCAGGACCAAGATGCCGTCTTTTAATCGTTACAATTTTAGAATAACAATTTTGCTAGTCTTTTTTAATAATGGGGTTTTATCAGTAGAGATTTAGGGGTACATAATAACTCATTATATTATAATCTTCTTGCAAAAGATCTCTTTTGGTCTTCCTTATAGTATAAATGGACCTAAATATTCAATGAGTCCTCTCACACCACAAAACAGAATAAAAATACACACAATACAAACTCAACAAACTAACAACCACCAAAACTATAAACTATACGTAAATTCTATAACAACAACTAATTTCAGAACTAACTAAGAACAAAACAACAACACCAATCACCACACTGAGCATAACTCAACAATCAATCAATCGAACAAGCTTGAAACACAGACAAACAAGAAATTATTCACCTAACATACACACAAGTGAAACAAGCACATCTCCTTTAACTACATAATATATAATAAATTAAATAATAATATAATAAATTATAATATAATAATAGAATAATAATTATAATAAATATATCAATAATATAATAAATAATAATAATATATTAATAAATTAATTAATAATAATTAAATTAATTATATAAATAATATAAATAATAATAATATATAATATAATAATATAATATAATAAATTAAATAAATATTATAAATTAATTAAATTAATAATAATTAATTAAATAATGAATAAATAAAAATAATAATATATAATAAATATAATAATAATAATTTATTATAATAATGAATAAATAATAAATTAAATATTAATAAATTAATAATTATCTGAAATTATTATTGTAAATAATTAATAATTAATTCTAATTAATTATTAATTTATATTAATATATAAATTAATATTAATTTAATATTAATAATATTAATAATTATATATAATTTATAATATTATTATTAATTAATTAATAATTAAATTATTATTTATTATATAATTATTTTATATATTATATATATATTATATAATATTTATTAAATTAATTATTTTGTAATTTAAACAATATATACTTTAAACTCAGACAATATCAAATTTCTACAAATATAGTGACTAAATTACTAAAGACAATTTAAAATCTACTGAAACACCCCACTCACTCAATAACCTTAATAATACCCCAATAATTAATAAAATAAAATAATATAAATAAAATAAAAATATTCATGTTAGTAAATTATTAATTGTATTATTATTTTATTATTATATTATTATTTATATTATTATTTATATCCCATAATATAGTATTTTAAATAACTATACTTTAATTCTATAAATGTTTTATATCATAATACTTCAGCTCTCTCCTATATTAATATTAATAATTCTGTCATATTAAATTATAGTGGAGTTGCGTTGTTATAATCATGGCGTTTTTTCGGCTCGTCAAAGTGAATGCTGAGAGCACATTCTGGTGTAGCGCGCCGACCCATACTTGACTCCCTGCGCGGGTTCCGTGGACATACTACATTTAAACCGTGTAACATGGTGTTTTTTTGCCGAAAAAGATTTGGTCATCTTTTGGTGAAAGCCCAAGAGCTTCTCAAAAAGAGAAGCCTCTTTTCCGTGTTCCATACCTTTCTCTTTGTGGTCATTGTCGTTTAAACCTCTTTTAACGGGCCCTTGCGTCGATATTGGTGAGCAGAGATGGGCTTGCCAACAATTATCCATTTAAACCGGCCGGGCCGTGTTTGTTGTCGTCGTGGCGTGTAGACAACTTCTCGACCAGTTGTCAAGGTTTTCCTTAACTCCCGGTCCTCCACCCTTAAAGTGGAGAAAAGGTTACCTGCTACCTGTAATTACGTATTTTGTTTATGTGGAAATTCGGGAGAGTCGAAATCCTTTGCAAGAATATCCTGATCCCGTTCGTATTTGTGTCCGTGGAGGTTGCTAAGAACGGAAATTCAGCTCAATGGCCCTGGCCCTCATGATTTAAATGTCAATTGATCATTGCTCATATTTGGTACGTCCTATGTCCCGAGTGCGGAAAACTGTTTCTTTCAACTAGTTACGGAAGGGTTTATTATCTTTACATAAGAGTAATAATTAAAGTTATGCTTATTCTGATGACACTTCAAAACGGATAATCTCTTTGAGAATATAAGTTGTTTTCGTCCTTACAATATTAGTTATATCTTTTTGTTTCACACCGCATGACATACGGCATTTTCTAATTAAATATCTCAACCACACACATCAGTAATAAATTGGTCTACCTTCTACTTAACTTAACGCTAAGTTAGCTATTAGTAGAGATAACAGCGACAAAATTATTCTCTACTAACATGACACACTAAAATACAAATATACACACAGGCACATTCACTCGATACACATCACATAACACACATTGACTATAATGTATATCAAATATATTATATTACTAAAATAATATAATAAATTAATAATAAGACAGAAAATCTAAAATTTTAATAAATATTAATATATACTCAATTAAGTAGGTGTGTTATACTAGCTGAAAAGGTGACATTATCTAAATAATATTTATATATATTATATATATTATTAGATAGATATATAAATAAATATATATATATATATTAATATATATATATTATAATATATATATATAGATATATTATTATATATATTATATATTAATATATATATATATATATAATCATTATTAATATTATATATTATTATATATATATATATATATATTAATTATAATATATATTAATATATATATATATATATATATATATATTAGATATATTATATATATTATTATATGATATTATATATATATATCATGTAATATATATAAATATAAATTTTATATATATTATATATATTTATATATATTATATATATATAATATTATATATATTATATTATATTATATATATAATATATTATATATATATATATATATTAATATATATTTATATATATTATATATTATATTATATATATATATATATATTAATATTATAATATATGTGATATATATATATAATTATTTATTATATATAGTATATATATATTTTTATATATTATATTAATTTATATAATATTATATATATATTATATATATATATAAGTATATATTATATATATATATATATATATATTATATATATAATATTATGTATATATATATATATATATATTATATTATACTATAAATATAATATATATATAATTATATTATTTAATTATAAATCAGGATTTGTCACTCTCTCCCTAATTTATCTCAATACCATATATGTTTTAGACTATATAATTTACTAAATTGTTAAATATTTAGATACATAGCGAATAAGCTTTACAAAGGGAAGATAATTAATACATGGTAGGCTGATTGATCAAATAAGAATAGGCATAATGATAATTATAGTAATAATAGTTTCTTATTTGTTTTTCTTTATATTATATTAAGATATATATTATACTTATGTTTAATATATAATACGAATTGCTATAATGGTAATCAAAATTTCATCTGTTTACTTAAAAGACCAATTATTTCACATTATATCTTCTAGTAAAGCATTATTGAGGACTTTATTCAGAGCCTTACGATCCTTGCTTCCTACGTATGACGTTATAGAGTATATATATGGTATAGGTTAAGATAATATTATAGGTAATGAGTATATAAATATATCATGAGTGGAGCGTATATAGGGTATATATATATATTATAATTAGTTTACTGGGACAGTATTTGAAGGGTTAACTGTTAAAATATATATATATTATTATATAAATACACATATATATATATATACGATAAATATATCGTTGGTATCTATATATATTA
>JABUQX010043146.1:0-35000 GCA_015478945.1 Trachelipus rathkii
ATGGTGGACAGTATGTATTATAATGATTATCTACCTCAACGATAAAACTTACACATTTCGTCGTTGTCCACTAGTCACTACTTCTCACACTACCTCTATAGTCCGTCAAAAATGTCTTATAATAAATATTCTTAAGTAGGACATCACCTTGATCCCAACGAATTGATAAATTATTAATATAGCTTTGAGGTTATAATAGACTAGTTCCCAATACGTAACGGATAATCTGTATCATAATTCTGTTTTAAAATCTACTTATATTATTCATAATTAAAAATATAAATATCATATATATATACTTATTCTTTATATATAAATTGTTATGGGTAGTACCTATTATGTTATTACAGTATACACCATATATAAATTGTCTGAGTGAATAATATATATATTATATATATATTATATATAAAAATATATCACCATAATAATATATATATAAACTCTATCATTATTACCTTAGTATCTTGTTTATTATATATACTGATTAGTTCATTGTGTTATATATCAAGCACATATAATTTTTTCTGGTTATGGTTAATTTATATATAATATACTATTATAATATTTATGGTAAATACATTATATATATATTATATATTAGATACTACTATTTATTTATATATATAGTTATATATAGCTATATTATATATATTATTGTATATATATATGTATTATACTTATAATATATTTATATATATCATATTTATCTCTAATTATACATATCTTATATTCTAGGGGAAGTATCTGTTATTCTCAATAAGCGGATAAATAATTTTATGGGGTATCACCTATAATCACATTAATTATATTCTACTATAACTTAACTATAATCATAGTGGTTAACCATCACTTATGAGTATTAGTTTAAGAAGTTACTACCTCCGGTGTGATCTTTGCTCCACCTCGGGGAGAGCCAAAGATAGCTACTTATATATAATAATATATTATATATATAATACGTTTGTAATTAACACTTTACTATATTTTATTTAATGTTATCTATCTATGTGATTCTTATACGTATATACATATATTGTTACATAGGTTAGTCCACCTTCCAAGTGTTCTTAAAGTCCTATCAAGGAATAAAGCGAAATATAATATAGCTGACCCATCTGATTTTCCCTATACAGATAGGTGCGGGTTTCAGTGGACATTCAGGCTGTCGGTGGAGTTATCTGAAATTATATCCTGAACTCCCAGCTCAGGTTTCTATTTCGTCCTATTGGTGAAGAGAACGACCCGTTGTCTATGGTATTCACTCTTGCCGTCCTATCTTAGATTATATAATTTCCTCCTGTCTAGTGTATTACTTGAGCGAGCTAAGCATCATTCAGTAAGTGGCTAATTCTTGAAGTCGTTCCCTGGTAGCGAGTATCAGTGTAACTTCTTTCGGCTATCCACAAAAGCCCTGACTCTATAGAATTTCCTTTGTGTTTCTCTCCTTCCTTACACGGCTGTAAAACTTCTTTCTAAGCCTTTGTAATTTGAATCTTTTTGTAGGTTGCATATGAACAGCTTGTGCCTACTGTGCGTAGGCAGTTAAACGACATTTTTGGTTCAAATCACAAAAATGTGGGGCGGAATCCGAAGGTAAGTATAGGTGTGTTTTGGGTCAGTGTCGATTTTTTTCACTGAATATGTGAATTTCCACCTATAATTCCTTTCTTAAAATTACGATTATTACTCCTTTTCTACATGATTATTACCAGACCTTCTCCACTTGGTTTAGATGTCTTTCAGATTTTTCATTATATGTGAACTTTAATAAACAACAACTCATTCTGTGACCATGTTAGTCGGCATACGATAACTCCCCATTATTAAGCAATTCGTTTGAGCCCTTGCTTCTTAATGCAGTGGTTATTTCTGTCCATAATGTCCCATTCACACCCAAAAAAATAACTACTTTGTGAGAGAGAAACAACCTTCAAACCTCCCAGACATTTCATTCATAATTGACATGATACAGCTTTCCAAAATGTCAATATTCTTCTGTAGAAACCGAAAAATTATCTGGGTTTTATTTTAGCTTTAACACGTTTTTCTTTTAATCCACGTTTCACGCGAGACAAATTTCACTCTCTGCGACGTTGTAATAATTCAACTTTGGAGTTACTCCTACCATTACAATCCGGAACAGACACTGGGTCACAAAGTAATACCACGCACCCGTTGTAAAATACTGATCAGCTACCTCCTTGACATTCTTCGAGACTGATGAATCCGAAATATTAACAAAACACTAGACCATTTTCTTTAGTCAGATAATTTCGAAATTCATATACGCACCTATATCCATTCTGTGTTAACCCTTTCCTTCTCCCAGTAGGGAATATACTGTAGTCAACTTCATCCTTTTATCCCAAAATTTAAAACATTTTCTTTAGGTAAATAATTTCGAAATTCATATTTGAGCTTCGAAAATAACTGTTATTAGGTTTATTATTTTAATATTATTACTATTAAATAGATAAATCTTATATCACACACACCAGATATTTTTTAAGATATATATAACTAATAGCTAATAATAATATTTTATATTAACTATAAATATAAATAATACATATTAATAAATATGATGCTAAATATTGCATAATAATCGCAATTAGCTAAGAATGTTAAGAAAAGCACACAACATGAGAAGGTTAAAGAATATACGTGCCTTCTCGTGGGATGATACCCATAACCTTCTCCTGCATCTGTTGGCGCGTTGAGAAACGTAGATGCACTCAATGTGGTCTTATTGTCGTTCGTCTGCGTGGTCGCTATAAACATAGCTTTAAATTGTCAGAGCTATATCACTCTCTTCCAACAAAAAAAAGTGGATTCAAGTATACATTGAAGTGTCGTTCAATCCACCAGGAAGGCAGTTTTAGAATTTCTTTACTCTTTCTCTCTATATTTCTAGCCCTTTATTTTATAAGCAAGTCCCTTCATTCTCAATATGCGGACTCTATATGCAATAATTTAACAACTAAAATATAATAAGAGAGATAGGACAGTGCTGGACCCACCTTCCAATTTGGTGAATGCTTCTGCTCCGCACAGCACACTTCGTACTGACTATCTTTCATTAACTGCCTTCTTGAATCCAACTTCATATTTTGGGTTGGAGGATAGCTCCAGTTGCTTGAATTATGCAACTTGAATTTTCTCCTATTTTTCCGATTTATTCGTAAAATGAGGAGGACATAGCATAATTGTCCTCAGAGCGCATCTGGCCAACAATCGCGGTGGGTTCTATAATCCACGGAGGAAGAAGGCAGCTTAGATGGACATATTTTACCCTCCTTCTTCCATTATTATATATCTCTCTATTCTATTATATATAATATAATATAGTCAATAAGTAGACTAATAATCAAAAAGCACATAACCTATTAGATGATAATAGTACCTATATGAAATTATTATGAAATATCTATTGTAATATAATATATTTTGACGAAATTATATTAGGTAAAATAAATATTATTATAAAATTATTGCTAAATATTTAGAGCAAAGAAATTTAATAGTATTTCTGTTGGACCATCTTCTTATGATTTATCCCTCTATTTTACCTAAACTTCGAAATTAATTAATACGATAACGGTGGGAGGTCTATTGGAAAAGGGAGGTAAAACTCTTTCAATATCTGCAAACTTCAATCCCCTTGAAGTTGTACAACAACAGCGTCTACAAACGATAGTACCCCATTTTGACCTTATTTCAGACATGGCTGAGTTTTGGGATATAATACTTACAAGTGCACTTGCTCCTCACTCAGTCACTAAGAACTAGAAAAATTAAATAACCTCTGCTCTGTCTCGTGCTATCATTTGTATTGGACTGCATTATGATCTCAGCTCCAATCACAAAGCCCTTTTACGAACTAAATAACCTCCCTTTTTGCGAGAATCAGGCCAGAAATAAAAGTCATATGTTCTTAAAGTATATTTACCTTCCAAGCGGGCGGCCCATTAATCCGAAGCCTAAATTTCTGGGCTCGCGAATGCCGACATCAAAATATACTACTCCCAGATTATCATACTTCTTTAATTCATCTATCAATGAAGTGTGCAAAAATGTAAAAAATTAGTGCATAAACATATCGAAGAGACAAGCGCAATTCAAAAATATCATGAATTGCTATGGCAATTCGTTTTCTCCCTTGTCGTTAATAGGCTGTACCCTATTCCAGCTATAGTAATCTTCCTAGTCTCAACAAAACAATCTTCTGACGTCCAGCGCACTCGCACATCCTATATGCATACTGTTCGTATAAGTTGGCCTTCCTTTTCCTCGACTAGACACATTGAACATCTTGTTGGGATAAGTTTTTGTCACCTATTAAAGCTATCATGGCTCCACGTGGTACTCTTAGGGAAAAATCCGGAGTAAATTAAGGAAGAGGCACCCATCTTGTTGATTTCAGTCTTTTGAAGGTCCTAAGGACTTTAAACCTTAGCACAAGACCACGCACTGAAGAACAGTACCTTACTACTTACTTAAATTGAAAGGGAAAACGTAATCTCTTCCTACCTTGGGTCCCTTTGTTTCTCCAATTCCTTTTTCCTCTGTATCAGTTATCCTCTGACTGTATACTCTCACGCCACCTCGAAATCACTGCCTATATGCAGCCTCTTATCTTCTTCACTATAGCTGAATCTCTCTCCCACTCGAAAAACTAGATCTGCATATGTGCCTCAATTTATACCATTAAAGACAGTACAAACTAGAAGGTTAATTAATTCATCTCGGAATGTCTATACTGATCACTTCTCTCCTTGCTCAAACTCAAATTACCACAGCTATCCCTGGGACTGTAAAAACAAGTTTCTCTTAAACTATTTAAATCTCTATACTGTAATACTCTTAAAGATTATATCCATCGTATCTCAATATGAGTGGATGTTTTTTAACCCAACAATTAAAAAACAGTGTAAAATTTCCCTTAAAGTTGCATGGACTAAATACACACCTCGGCCACTGTGGGGTTCCTCTATGGAAATGAAGTATGTGTGCTTTCTGGGTTTTGCGCATACTAGCAGGTCTTTTGTAAACACTATTTAAGTTGTCCTTCTGCTTAAGTGGTCGTACTTTTTCAATCACTTCCTCCTTTTAAGACCAGCCATCTTTTAGCTACCTAATATTTCCTTCCATATCTTACTAAAGTGTAAACCAGCTTAAGAGCCAGGCATTTAAGAATACAAATTAAACACTCTGTCCTCCCACTAACGTTGCAATTTATCACGTAAGAGTAACAGATTAATCCCTCTCTATGATTTAGATCCCCTGCGTTCTTATTTAAACTCACTAGTTATCATCAAAATATCTTTTTACAATACTATCATATGTTGGAAGTAAAGACAACCATGGTTTCTAAAACTGCTTCCCCGGTTCTACTCCCCCTTCTTCGGGCATATCTATCCATCTATATTACTTACCTGCAAATAACTAGCAATCTTGACTTTCCATTTCCGGTTTGTTTGCATTTTAATAGCAAGCTATTTATTGTAAGGTCTCGGACCATGGGTCTGTCGCTCACATCTACTTCCCATAGTCCCCACGTTTTAAAGCAATATCGAAAACTGAATTGGGTGATTACCTGTCAGAGTTTCCTAGTTTCTATATTTCCTCTCCCGCATACTTTCTTTTTTTTATTTGCTCTATCACACTATAAATTTTTCAATCAGTGAACTATTAGTTTCGTTATTGGTCAGCACAGTATACCTATAATTCTATATTAGCGTTTTTTTACTAAACATAAGTTTCCTTCGATATTTTAAAAGGCACCCGGGCGCGCGCCCTTAACGGCGCTGCCGACCAACATAACTGATAATGAACAGGGTAATACTTCAATACCCCCGGTTTGTTGTTTGTTGCGAATATAAACAAGAGGTCTGATTTGTCACACAAGTTTAATATAAGTGGATTCAAGAACGTCGGTAGAGGGGACCATAAACACCAAACCACATCAGTATTCCCTTGACACTTTAAAACAATCCTACTTACTAGGATGTAAAGAGAAATAAGATAAAGTTATTATCGAAACTACTAGAAAGAACTGCATTCCTTTTCAATCAAAAACTTATTGTCCACTGACCCCTTATTAAGTATACTTGAGTTCCATGCCCTTGGCTACTTCTTTGGGACATACTTAAACACTTTCCTTTGTGGATCAATCTTATTTCGTACAAAAGCCAAAGACACAAACTAGCTTTACCGGCCTATATCAAGACCATAGCACAACTGTTTGCCAGCCGTACAAATCATTGAAAACCCTAATATTAATTTCCCACTACCGGTAAAGACTCCCTATTCAACCCACCTTTATCTTGTCCTACGCTCAAGAGAGCGATTCTTGCATAACGTTCTTTTGTACGAATAATGCATACATAAAACATCCCCCGTGTTATGATAAACTTACATGGCCTAATCTCTACGACAGGCTATCTCATTGAAGTGAGATAATACTTCCCTGGCGAAGTGACTTACACAAGTTTAATACGTCTGATGTAGACAAACTCAAGCTCTGCCTCAAATTACTAACCAACACAAAGCCAGTATCTAATCTCCCTTTGTGTATGATCAGAGAAAGCGAGACGAAGCCTTTCTAAGAGATATTAGTTCTTTTCATCTTGTGTGTTTCTTCCCTCTTGTGTAAATATATCCCATTCCTTTACAAAGAAATCATCCTTTAAACATCTACAAAATGTTTCACTCTTCCCTCATTTGAAACTAAGTATTGAACTCCATAAGACTTAGCCCACTTTATGAGTCCTCAAAACTTTCTTGCAAGCATTTTCACAACTGTATAAACGGAACATTTCCTTCAATTTGTCGCTTCACTCTTTCTCATCTCGCGCAGCGCGACACACAGTAAGAATCGATCATAACGTAGAACCTTTTATTTATATTATATTAATTATATGCATATTATATATATGTTTATCACATATATTCTATAAATTGAAAATATATGATATATAACAATTCTTAGAAACAAATATATAAATTAATGACGTATCCGAGGGCAAGATAAAAAACTAAATCTTTATATATATATAAATAGGATATATATTTATAGAGTTAGTTATATATATTTTATCCTCACTTAAAACAAAGAGATGAGAAAGAGAGAGAGAGTATAGAGTGAGGAGGGGACAGACAGACGAGTACAAAGACACATCTCACCCGATGATGACGCACGATGAGACGAGAAGAGATGTACGTATGAGAGAATGCAGAGATTGACGGACGTAGGAGAAGAGAATCGATGAGAGAGAGAGAGGAGAGATGAGAAGAGATGAGAGAGAGAGAGAGAGTAGAGAGAGAGAGACGCAGTATCGACTGCGTATGTACCTGAGAAATAAACGATTGAATCCATAAGTAACAGGAGAGAGGAGCAGCTTGTGTACACCCTTATTAAAAACAACGTTTTAGACATAGGATTGACAATGATGACATAGTCTCCTTGGAAAAGAAGTCTTTTGACCCCTACGTCAATGGTACAGGAATTTGTGATATTTTATATATTCTGCTAACTCTAGATAAACGGAGAGTTTACTTTTTCATTGCCTCAATAGTTATCAAAAATAGTCTTTTCAACGATAGCTTAAACTCTCGGTGAACTCACCTCTACTCACTTTAGATACTATATAGCTACCTATATATATTAATAATATTTTTATATTATATATAATTATATATTCACTTCATATATATTAAATGTTATTATTAAATAATAGTAAAATATAAATACTAAATAATATATATAAATTATATCAAATATATATATACTAACTTATATTTTCACTATTCCAATAGGATATATCCCTTAATATATATATAATGAGTTTCCCTTCGCTTAAATTAAATAGAAACTATCACTATTATATATATGCTAACGTATTTAGAAGGTATCCATTTAGCCCAATAGTACAATATATATAATATATATAATATATATATATATATATATATATAATATATATATATTCAGGTTCTTTTCCATCCAAAGGTTTTTTTTTCCGAAAACTAAAAAATGAGTATAGTCGTTCATATTGTTTCTCGTAGGTGCATAAGTAATGGAGATATATCTAGCAGAGCAGTTCCCCATACACAAATGTTCGTGTGTGATGCATGTACTATTATTGTTATTATTATAATAATAATAATAATAATAATAATAATAATAATAATAATAATAATAATAATAAATAATAAATAATATAATAATAATAAAAATAATAATAATAATAATAATAATAATAATAATAATAATAATAATAATAATAATAATAATAATAATTAAAATAAACAATAGTAAATAAATAATTAATAAATAATAATAATTAATAGTAAAAAAATAATAATAATAATAATAATAATAATAATAATAATATAATATAATAATAAAATAATAATAATACATAAATATTAATAATAAATAATAATAATAATAAATGTCTTAAAATTATGATTAGTACGTTTGAATGTTTTATGTAACATTATCAATTTTTTCCTTTGTTGCAAATATTTTTTGTTACTACCAAATATAATTACAACAAATAGTTTGACTTTTCTTGAAAAATTTCGATTTTTTTTTCAATGCCTTCTAATAAAAAAGAAAAAGTTTTCATATTCGTGTTGGTACTTCAAAAATGTATGTATGTATGTATGTATGTACCTCTATGTACGTATGTATGTATGTATTGTGTTTGTGTGTAGGAGGATGGGGAAGTATTTTAAATTTCGTGAGGAGTTTGTAAATCTTATTTATAGGGTATTTGTCTTAAACAACAAAAGCTCACGGAAATAAAGAATAAATTCGGAACCTTTATAACCATGTCACTACGCCCAAATTTATACATGTAGGGGACGGAGAGAAGGGTTGAGGGGAGAAAGGTACCAAAAAAAAGTAAACCAAACTACCTGTCCATCCCAAATTTTTTAATAATAAATAATATATATATATATATATATATATATATAATAATATATATATCTAGGGTAATATATATTATAGGGGTGTAGGGGGGTATGATGGGTGAGGTAGGGGTGGTAGTGATAGTTGTTAGACTGATGGAGAGTGAGGGGGGATAGAGGGTGAGGTATATTTTATTTTATATTATATTATATTTTTATATTATATTTATTATAATATTATATAATATATATAAAAAAATAATAAAAAAAAAAATAAATAGATAAATATATACATAAAAATATATATATAACTATAATAATATATATATATATTATATAATATATATATATATATATAATATATATACCTACCTACCCACTATATATATATATATATATATTATATTTTGGAAAATCCTGCCACAAAATTCTTCTAAGCTTTTTCCCCAAATTTCTCTGAAGTCCATAATTGCCGATACGAAAATAACCCTCCCCCCAAAAAACCCCATCCTCTACAAAGCTGTTACAATCCCCACTCTTGGGGGGGCGGGGGGGGGGGGGGGTGTATTTTCGGGCGAGGGCGGGGGGTTTGCGGTAACATCCCGTCCCGCCGAGCCTTCGTCATAAAATGCCGAGCCTCGCCACCCCCGCCTTTTCCGGACCACCCCAATTATTTTCCTTCCAAATGTTCATGCATGCACATTGTTCGAAGTTACACATATTTTGGATTCATAAAAATATCTTAAAAGCTCAAGTAAAAATTACAACAAAAAAAAATATAGTCTCAAAAAATGAGAGCAAAGAATATAAAAAAAATAAAAATAAATCCCGTTACATTTCTTCGGGTTAAATTTGAGAAAGCAGTTTAAGGCATTTTGCAAATTGACATCTTGGAGAATAATATTATATATATATATATATATGGAATGATATGAGGGGAGTAGGGTAGGTATAGTGAGTATACCCCCCTACATCACTACCCTCACCCCTCCCCTACACCCTACCCTCACCCCCTTAAACCCCCCTCACCCCCTTCCCTCACCTCAATACTCCCTCTCACACCTACCCCTACCCTACTATATCATACCCTATACATATCTTTATGAGCGGTAGATATATTATTATTATGTCACCCACATAATAAATACGGTAATATCTAATAATAAAATTATCATATTGATATAGTTGTATGGACCAGAATATAATAATAATATCCTACTACTATTCTACACTACCTTGTACGGATATAACAAGCATACCCCATTAATATAATTTATATATATATATATATAATATTACTATTAGGAAAATTAGTTATATATAATATATATATATATATTACCACCTAGGATTCGGACGAGATATGAGTAAACTTACAGAGGAGGGTATTACATAAATAATAATATTATAATACTATTATATAATGATCAGGGTTATATACTTTAATTTAGTGGCAATAAGATAATATACTATAACATAACTATTGATATATATGATATATAATAATGATCACTGTCGATAACTGCGGAGTTCGAGAACGCATAAAAACCATGCTGGGATGGAAGAAACGAAGAAGAAGCAAGAGAAGGGATTCTAAACAGATCTTGAAGAGGAAACTGAAAACTCAGCAAGACTAACGTACAGAAAGCCACAATAGTTTCTGACACACCATCTAATGTGAAAGCGCGTATTGCGGTACTGTTGAAGAATGCAATTGAAGACATAATGAGTATATTAGGGGGAAGTAAGTCGCGAGGAATAATTAATAAACCCTCTACATTAACTTACTGGGGAATAACATGCTACACATTGAGTTATAATGCAAAGTACGAACATTTGAAAGTTTATAAATTCAAAATATTAATAAAAAAACTAAAATAAATTAATATATATAAACAAGTTGAAGGAGAGCAACAAAAATTTTCATGTCCAAGTCCCGTCTCTTTAATTAAATTTAGTACAATAAAAGATCCATCTTGAGAGGTCTCTTCAAATTAGATGTCACTGCATAAGATAAGAAGTTTTTGAAAAATTATTGAATTATTTTTCACACATTTTATAATTTAAGTATATTGTGCACTACTCATGATATACCTACTCAATAAGTGAGTGTGTGGCAATTCAAATCTATTAGGTGATGGCGCGACTTTTCAATAGGTATGTCCTTTTATGGGCTCGAACTTTTTATAAAATGGATAGGATTAATTATCCTCGGTACGCTCAGTTTAATAGCCTTATATGGCAAGTCTGTGATAGATGAAAAGATTATTTCATTGATCCTAATTATGGTTACACGCCGGCCCGCCTCCTGGCGAGAACGCCTTCTAAGCGTTAATCATTTTTTTTTCTATTCTTCCCGAGATAGCTGTGGGGTAGAATTGAGATATGCACACGAAGACTTTCTATACGCCACGACACACACCCTCTGCAGTTCCATGCGGGAGTATGGTGCTAAGAATAGAGAGATAATTATAAAAATAAAATAAATATATATATATATATATAATATTTATTATATATATATTATATATATTATATATATATTAATATTTATACTCACTATATATATAAAAAATATATATATATAACTTTAATATTTATTAGGTAAAGCTTTATATCGGAGTTAAAATATTAATATATAATTATCTATAATATATTTCAAAATCACTATAATTTATCTGATCAGATTCCAAGTCGCTTAACCTAAACTGCAATAATATATATATTAATCGTATCCCCGTATATCCTTATAATATAAGTGAGTCGAGAATTATCGGTAAAGGTTATTACCTATATCTTAATATATAATATATATTATCATCAATATTTATTTAACATATATGTATATACCTCACCTATATCTCATATAAATAATTATTATATATAAGTATATATATATAATATCTTATATATTATACACTATAAGTTAAGATATACATTGAACTGCGCTATTGGAGGTTACTGAATCGGAACAAACAAATCTGAGCTCGGCGGTAGTCTATGCCAGATACCTTTCTCGATATTCAGATCATTGAGGGCCATAATGAACAGAAAGTAAATCTAACCTAACTGAGACTACCATCCTAATTGGGGATTAGCCCCAATATATCCTTCATTATTAATACTTATTAAAATAATATTATATATATATTAATATTATTATAAATATCTAGTTATATTAATATAATTTAATCTACTATACTTACTGAGAGTATGTACAATAAAATATTATACGCCTCTTCATAATAACAGTGTGGGTTTACTCTCACAAGGAGCGCGAGAAAAATCAATAAATTTAATTTTCCTGTATCGTTGCATAAGTTATATTTTAAGGATAAATACATTTAAATTTTTATGGCGGTAACATCATAACCACAAAAGCTTAAGAAATTACCACCCTAAACTCTATATCCTAATCCTAATATTAAACGTAGTAAATGCCTACTTTAGACAAATTTCCATATATCCATAGTATTAAGCTATAATAAATAAATAGCTAATAAGTTATTATATATATATTATAATAATATATAGTATATTATTATTCCCTACTTTTATAACACTATTTATATTTATTATTTCATATAATATATATTATTTAAATATATAATACTTATATTAAATAATATATACTAGTGGATGGAATTATATATAACTTACATTTTATAAACTTACCGAATTAACGACAGACTGTAGGGTTTGTCCACTCTTGATCTCATCTTCAGTAAGGCCATAGTATTCTCTACATTGCTCGCTCAGGACATTGGCATTAACATCGTTTAACCATAGAGGGTCTCACTTAATGTACTCTCGCTGTTCAGTTTCAGCAACTTGTTTAAAAATAACAAAGAGAAAAATAACAACGAGAGATTAAAATTACAAGAAATTAACGAGTAATTGATCAACGTCTTTTAATACAGAGAATATTAAACACGCAATTCACAAATAAGGGAACATATATTATCAACACTTTAAATACAGATATATAGAAAAATAACTTTAATACAGAAAAATAGATTAAACGCATAAAAATATAAACATAAAAATAACATTAATAACCATATATAAATATATAATAACATAATATATAATAGAGAGAGAGATTAATAATAATAATAATAATAATAAATAATCCTTCTCAAAATGGAGAACAGAGTTAATAATTAATAATAAAATATATAAATAATAAGACTATAAAATTACATTAAGATAATAACTAATAATAATAAATAATAAGTAAAATAAAAATTATAAATAATAATAATAATATAATAATAATAATAATAATAATAATAATAATAATAAGTGAATGGAATAATAATAAATAAATTAATAATATAATAAATAATACATAGAATTAATAATAATAAATAAAAATAAAATAATAAATAATAGAGTAATAAATAATAACATAATCACAATAAGAAATGTACAACAATTTAAATATGATAAATAAAAATAATAATATGATAATACATAAATATAAATATATAAAAAATAATAAATAAATAAATAAATAAAAAAATAATAAAATAAAATAATCACTAATAATAATAATAACAATAAAATAATAATCATATAATAATAATATATATAAATATATACATCACACATTTAATATATAATATAACTTACACATACACAATAGTCCCAATATAAAATAATAATAAATAAAATAATATCAATTAATAATAATTATAATCATATAATAATAATAATAATAAATAATAATAATTAATAATATAATATTCCAGAAGTTCTATCTACACTAATAAATAAATAATTAAAATAATCATAAATATATCCACACAAATAATAATAAATATAACAACACAATTATAGATAATATTAATATTAGCGCGCGATACGAGAACCTTATGTTCAGCAAGTAATATTCCAAACACCCTTATCGAATGTGCAACTTTTATACCCTTTATTTTATTATTATTTATTAAATTATTATTCATTATTACATTATTATTAATTATTATTATATTATTATTAACGTGTAATGTATGTCAATGATAAAACGCTCGAAATATTCATTGTTAGCTTAATATACATACACACAATATCACAAGAGCATATTCAAATTACCAGATCTAACACATACACAAATCATATGTACTGCGTATAATTATTATAAATACCATTAAGATTCACCTTTAAAAATGTTGAAAAATAACAGTTTTTTGAAAATCTAGTCCACTGCGACTGCGTTAATTGACGAAGGAAATTGCGTGTCTGGCAGTCTTGGTTTGCCCGCGTTCTATGCCTGAGTGCCAATCAAGTTTGTCAACACAAAAGTACCGAGAGGGGTATCCACGAAGTGTAAACTAAACTACATGTTCTTAATAGTTATTATACTTGAATGTTGAAAGGAAAATACACTAGTTAGCTACACAAGTGTATTTAACATTTTACATGTAGTATCAAAATTAAAAAAATTTATCCTCCCCTCCCCAAATAAAAACTCTTCAGAGTTTTAAGGGGAAAAAATCATTATTAATGGAAATCATATTCACAACAAATTTCCTGTCAATGGAAATTAGATTCACAAATAGTATCACAAATCAAAAAATTTGGTCATTTAAAAGTTAAAAAAAAAAAAAAAAAAATATCAAAAATTTCAAATTTAGATGGGGAGACCATAATTTAATTATATTTAACACTCCATGAAAATAACTTTAAACAACATAGCAAAATTTTGAATAATTTTCCACTATAGTAAAATAATCAAATTTTTAAAATTTTAAAATGTTTTCTTTCAAAATGTTTTCTTGGTTTGAGAAATTAAGATTTAACAATGATTAACAAATATATCAGATGATATAATGAATTAAATTTAATTCATTTTACTTTAAGAATCATGTTACCATATTCAAGAATATCACATGCTACTTTAGCAATAAAATAAGCTGCAAGAAAAATTTTCATAGCGTACTTTACCCGCGAAAATTTTCCCAATAATTTATACTTTAAAGACATTTTAGATAACCGAGTATCGCTAGAAAAAACTCTTTTTCAGATAGATATCAATTTACATAATAAATATAAAGAATATATACCTCAAATAAAAAAATTTTTATAACTAAAAAAATCTAAAAAAAAATTTCAAGAATCACACGCACAAAGAAATTTTCAAAAATTTCGGAAATTATAAAATCTAGCTGCATTTCTAAATCAAAATTGCTTTTAATTTTTTATTAGAACTACAAAATATAAAAGTATTTCTAAATCAAAATTTGTTTTATTATTAGAACCAGAGATCCTACCCCACATAAGATTTTATTTTCTTCACAACATCTTTTTTCTAAACAAGAGAGAGTTAGATTTATTATTAGTTAGAACTCTCTTTAAATGTCTAGTCAGTAATTTTTCAACCAAAATTTCAAAAAAAAATCTGTTTTAATTATTGAACACAAAGGAGAATCTAGAGATCTCTCCTTAATATCTTTTTATTATTTAGAAAAATAGGAAAAAATTCTATAATTATTATTATTTCACTAACATCAAAATTTTCTTTTCTGATATTAGAAATGACCCCTTTCTCAAAATAAAACTTTATCAACCCTTTTATGAAAAAGCCCCCCGAAAAAAAAAATATCTATTCAAACAAACCAGCATTACCGCTTATGTAAACGGCAATTACACACACAAACACACACACACTGGTGCTTTTATAAAACTTAATTGATGAAGCGCAGTTAAAATCTATGATTACAGTATTTTTTAAACAAGCTGGTTAGATTTACCATGTGTAAAAATGTGAGATAACAAGGTCTTCTAACGATTATATATTAAATTAATATATTAAATTACTATTTCTAATGATAAGTATAGTTAGATGACCTATACTTATATTATATATATTATTTCCACTTTTTGAAAGTTGAGATAGCTACCCTTATATATAATTTATATAATTAAATAATTTAATATAAATTAATACTCTTAATGAGTGAGTATTATGATAGCCTAATTTTATTTTTTGAATAAAATTTCTCGAGAACATTTCAACGAACATTGTTCTCTAAAGCTGTTTTAACACTTTGTTATAACTAGGATAATTAACTATAAAGGGGTACGATCCGGAAGAGTGATCAAACCCTAGCCTTTCACCTGTTGTAGCTGCGACTCCTTGCGCAGACTGTGGTCACGATATCTATAACACTCGAAGAAATTTACAGAGATGACCGATCTCTTTATTACATTAACAGAATAGCTATAAAATATTAAGGAGTTTAAATTAATAGACTAAATATTTCTGCTAATTATTTTTCAACACTAGGTTATTTTGATGATCGGTACACAGGGGTGACGGTATCGCGCGGCTTATTTTTTTTTACCGCATACTAAGGATCTCTGTCCAATTCCGATTACACAAGTACTGATACTCAACTCATCCCTATATTATACTATATATATTATATATAATAAATAATGTTATAAAATATATCTCTTTGAGTATTTAATATGATTAATAGGCCTTTTATTCACACTATATTGTAAATAAATATAATATATATATATAAGACTACTTTTAGATTAATATATAATTATTTAGATGTAGTATTAAATATACACATATATATATCACCATAATAAAAGTACTAATTGCTAAATTTTCTGATCTTTAGTAAATATTGTTATATTATGCATATACTTATAACCATAAAGATAAACCAAGGAATATCAATTAGAATATTATATATTACTATATATACCGTATATATATTATAGAGAATATAATATATCTGTCATTAATCTTAAGAAGATAAATCTTTTTTTTCATATGAATTATATTGAAATTAATATACTTTTATCTTTATCTAGCGGTATATTATAATTCATCATCATTAATTATTATTATTAGAGAAATTAGAATATTCTATAAATATATGAGTAAATATAAAAATATTAATACTTCCCGTATAAACCTTGGCAAAGATTACCACCGGTATATTAATATATTATAACTTATATATTAATATTATATTATATACTCATCATACCGTATATATTTATTTACATATCCTATATAAATAATATAAACTCGCGATATATATTCTTAATTATATATATATAATAGAATATTTTATATATTAATAAATAATTAAGAAAAAATCTTCTTTTTATAATAAGAGAAATAGCTATATCAATTATTATTATAGTTTATATTATATGGTATATATATATATATAATATAGTTATATATAAGTAATAGATTACTATAAAGTACTATTAATAAATAACTTATATATGGAGTTACTAGCGTATATATATAAATAATATTATATTACCTAAATAAAAGAAACTTACTCACTAAGTTATTATATAAATACTATATATATTATATATATATATATATAATTTATATATAATTATATTATTATAACCTATATATATATATATATATAATACATAACGGTATATAATATATATCCTCCTATTATAGTATCCATCACCTTATATAATCAATACACACTAAAATATATAATAATAGTAGTTAAATAAATATTATATAACCATAGAGTAATATTAAATAATTATATAACTTATATAGTATTATTAGGTATTTTAGGTTTAATCAACAGTATTTAAGTTAAATTTTGAATAGATTATTATAAAGTAATCTTAAGTGGTGCCCTACTGGGAACTTCATGGGGTGGAACTTCATAACTTCTTTTCGGAGTGACGCCGCAACTCAAAAAATCAAGTGCGAACCAACCTGTTTACTCATAACTGTCTCAACTTTCGTAAACCTTATATCTTTGTTGGATGTGTTTATGACTTAATAAATTTTTTATAGATATATTCTAGAAAAAAATGTCTGCTATGACGGCGATTATTTTCCCATATAGCCTCTGTGGTAGAAATGCAAAAGAAGAAAAAGAATAATATTACCACCCTTCCACACACTATGTGCTTTGGTTACCTCTGACATTAAAATTTCTCACAATGAACTGATCTAACTGTCTTTTCAGTGAGTCCACGCAATTTAAATTATTATTATATCATCTTTTTATTTCTCGCAAGCTTCTGTGCATACTAGTATGACCCGTAAAAATCTAGATAACTGTTTAAGCTCCTTGTCATTGTAATTGATAAATCCCCAGTAAAATAGTTGACGTATTAAATCATACAATACAGGTTCAAGTTTCTTGTCTTAAGTGGCGCTCTGTTCAACCTGGAGTATACAGATATACCTCTTATTCAGTAGGCTTGATTACGTGCATTATTGCAGCACAGATAGGAAATAAACCTGAGAGGTCAAATACCTCACGACAGACGCATATTGTTTTATCGGTCTTCGTGAAATTTACTGAATGAGAGCCGAGAAACAAAGTACCATGAGAAATTACTGCTCACATATCTGATGTTTGGTTGCGAGGCAGTCCAAGAACTTTGAGTTATGGAGACCAAGTACCTGAAAAACAGCATAAGCATAATGACAACGCCTTCTATTCCTCAATTCTCACCTGCGACTTTTGCAGGGAGTTCACACCTGAAAAAAAAAATAAACAAAAACAATAACAAAAACTCTATGAAAACGCGTACTAAAGTATAATAGTACATAATAGAAAATAGTATATATTTATATAATTAATATACTTATAATATAACAACTACCTTCAATATTTATTCCTATATTTTATATAAAGTATAATACTTATTGTAAAGTAATTATATAATAATTATTATATATTATCTATTATATATTACTATTATTATAATAAAACTTAGTAGAAGTAGTATTTAAACAACCAACTATATACTATTATTTATTATATACTTATATTAATATATATCTACATTTAATTCCCCCTATGCTTCCAGAAAGTAGATCTGTTTCGGCACACTAGTTAATGAATATATCAACAAATAATTTATGAATTCTTTTAAGTGAGATATCTTTCTGAATTTTATGTTACCATTAGATTAGTTATAGTAAAATAAACATCATTGGTGGTAAAAAAGAACAAACTCGATTTTCCAGATATCTTAAATTTGTAATATTTTTGTTTTTCTTCACCTGGTTGGTAACAGGGGGAAAATAGAGCCATGAAATTCGCAATCCCCGAATTTGGTTGGAGAGAGAGTCTATAACCCTTATCTTCCATTTCCCTATTTCTTTCATCTTTCCCAAAGCTCTCCCCTTCTAACGTGGTTTGGTGGAAATCCCGTCCTAGCGTTCGGCTGGCAACAAAGGCGCCTGTCTATCATGATATTCCAGTCCCTTCATTGTTTTTCTGCGATTCATCGCTCTTCATTTGATGATAAAAACTCAGTGCTTCGAAAAAAACCTTGCGGCCCCATCGAGCGAGTCTCCCTGGTGCTCTCTAAGTATCCATTTCCTCCAACAGGTTTAGAGCCGCGCGAACACTTCTTCATGATAGAAAGCTAATACCCAAATCAGAAGACTATATGAAGTCGTTGATCCTTGATCTTGAATCACTAATGGAGCTGTAAGACCAAGAAGGACGTACGAAAAGTTCTTATGACGCGCGTACAGATAATTTTTTGGCTCCTCCTCAAAGTCTACAAAGATATTAGCATGATATCATATCCAGTTGACTTGATTCAGTTAAATCTCGAGACATTCTTGGCTTCACACCAGAGAAGGCAAGACTTATGTCTGATGCTTACCGGCCAGAGGTCTCAAGCATAAATAATATAATTTTGTATACTAAACCATTTGGCCGCTATTTGAGTCAGAGATAGAGAGGGTCCGCACTGGTTTTTTTTCAAATCTTTTATTTCAACACAGATTAATGATGGGGTTCTTTACTATAATTATGCCACAACTCGTAATCAAGGTTGTTTGAAGGTGCTTTGAGGAAATTTAAGCCGTGATAACCCACCTGCGAGTTGGTCACTCTTCGTTGAATTAACTCATCGAACGAGTCTCAATGTCGTTCTCACCATATCAAAACAGATATTTTACTCACATCTCATTCACATTTGGGTTCAAATGCGTGCAGCTAACCATACAGACGAATAACAAACAGCAGCGATGGAGAGCTGGAGTCAAATTTGCGCAAAGTTCCTGAAAAAGACTGAAAACAAATTAAGCACAATTGAGAAAATTACTACCGATTTCATCTTTCATTTCTAAGGTTTCAAGGCGGCCCCCTTCGCGCGAGCATGGTACAACATGTTTATCCTCCCTCATAGTCTCCTGCTGCGTGAAGAAACTGACAGGCCGATAATGCCTGCAGAACGCTTAGCGCTATAAATCAGCGCGGCATTGGAGCCGCCACAGCGGAACGAGTTCAGTGGTCAAGGGAGTGCCAATGTCAAATGGAGCCTTTGCTGTTTTGGAACTCCAGAAAAATTGTTTTCCCCCCAAGGAAGAGCGAAATATAGGACTAAGAAGACAAATTTGCTAACTGAGGCCGCCAACTAAGAGTTATAATGAGTCTTTCACGCCCCTTCCATAACTACCAATTGTAAATGGCTTCTTATAGGCACTCAAAGCTCAAGTTCTGATAGGTGCCCACCATCATGGTGATAAATTTATCTCTTTAAAGACCAGTGCTCTTCGATCCGGTAAGTACATATATCTTATCAACCATAACCGTATCAAATAGGGTGCCAGGAATTTTCCCAAAGACTGATAAGCCCGACAGAAAAAGCCAAGTCTTGGAAACACTTTATTTGTCAGTGGAGTTCGTGGGCTTCCTTGGGGATATCACCAACGCCCGTAATACACTCATATTTATGGAACTTATTGAGACCTTGTTGGAAATAGGAGAACTGAACAGAGGCAGAGAGATTGGGCTTATGTTACAAGAATGTCCTCGTTTCCAATAGTCCATTATACCTTGATTATCTTCATTCTGCCCTCATGAAGGAATAAATAATGTAGATACAAGGGTGCTGTAAAGCTATAGGTATTCAGAGAAGCATGGAGAGCGTATTTCACCCATGATATTTTCCTGGATTTTGAAACTGTATTACCCGCTAACCACCACTTCCCAAGGATCATAACTATAACGAAAAACCATGAATGTGTGACTATTATTTGGGGGTTGTCTGTTTCGTGATCCATAAAGAGTTTAACATCCAACAATAGAAATGCCTTAGGAATAAACGTGATCTTAAGATATTTTATGAGTCTCTGTTGTTCAAAATCTAAAGAATATTACCAATTAACCTGCCTACTTTTTCGTAGTTTAAATGTCCGTTATTTTTCTACCCTTTGTGTAATCCGCAGACGAGATATTTATATATTTCACTACATTTAATTATAATGTCGGAATTGGTATAGAACAAATATTTTGTTGTGTGGAAATATCATTTTACTCTCTGTAGGATCGAGCGAAACCCACTCCATAAGCTGCTTATTCTTTAATAATAGTTTTCGGGTAATGAATTCATTAGTGCCATTGTGCATATTTTCAGACTCTATGACCTTTTTAGGTAATTAGAATAACTAGGAAATACAGTTGTTTCCCTCGAAGAGAACACAGTAAAAAGTATGATGTCTACAAGTGATCAAATAACCTATAATTAATCTTTGTAATCTAGAGACTGCGATCAAAAATTTGTTAACACAACGAATGACTTGCACAAAGCGATTAATAATAAAAAATACTCGTAATATATTCACTTCTATTTTCCATCTTTCTTTCAATCTCATTTGTCCATTAAGTTAAAAAAAAAATAGAACATCAAGAAGAATTGATATTTGGCGAGATATGAATAGCACATAAACACAAGGATTAATAAATATCCAACCCTTATCTAATAGGCTTCTCTTTTCATTGCAAAGCGCTTAAATACAAAAAAGAGAGGGACTCAATCATATTTGAAAATGGCGACCAATATTCGAAAGCTACTGCAAAAGGTTGTCTATTATCGAAGAGAGACATAACTCGATCTCTCTCATTCTTTTTTTGTCAAATTAGTGCGTCTGAAAATAAAAATCAAAAAAATGAGTAATTAGCTTTTTTATAATCTTTTGTGAGTAATATAGTTGGAAGTGACTTTGCACATCTTCATCCCTCCACACTCTTAATCAACAGGACGATCATATTTTGTGTGTTGAGCCATCTCTGGATCGATCCCTCTTTGAGCTATCAAGCAATTTAATAGAGATAAGGAAGTCTATTCTCCCTATCATAATAATGATGCTGGCAACTTGAACCGGAGTGAGGAAGAGTCTATACTCATATCACTTATATTAAATATATTCACACATAACTTTAACTAATATATATATACTTAATAATATAAAATAAATCTATATTAACTTATCTATATATTATATTAATTATTATTAGATACTTTAGATTTAACTTTATTATAGTATATATTAAGTATCGATTTATAGGAGCACGAATATTATATTTAATAAAAATATCCACATATATATATATATAATAAGGAAAGTTATTTTATTACTAAATATCCTTATGAGTTTTTTATTTATATATATTATATATATTATACTACTATGTTAATAATATTGATTATTTACAACTAACCATTCTCGCCACACATAACAAAGTATTTAACGTGGTAATACAAAACTAGAGAATAGTCCAATCAGCTCCATTTCAACTTGAAACAGAGCATGGCTGCCGAACTTAGCTAATCCAAATACAGGTAGGCGACATTGAGCGACTTCTTTCTAAAATTCCATTAAAAAAAGTAAACCGCGCGAGCTAATGTTACAGTTAGGAGCCTTTGCCAAATGTATTCAGAGTGAATATTCGACCCCCTCGCTACCCAGCCATCTCTACCTACAATTTGCTCCTAGAAGTATCTCAAAAGAATAGAGTTAGTAAATTAAAAATGTGATGTTATCTGACAATATGATTTATCCTCGAACCAATAGTTTATCATCCTTAGGTTTCAATTAGAACATCAAGAAAATTTGTATATATCTATAAGTTAGAAGGTACTTCTCCTCGCGCATAGGATGATCCAATTCTAAGTCTACATCCACTTGGAATTTGGAATGATTGTCTCCAGAAGATACCAATACATCCAATTCATCGAGAGTATTTTATTCATAGATATGATCGCGCAACATACCCTTAAGATAAAACAGTAGTCCATATGTTTCTCCATAGTTGGGCCGTACGCCTATTAAGAAACGTACCAATCTAGCCAAAAAAGCTATAATAATCTAAATAAAACGTTTCGCCTCCCACCAGCAGCATCATACCTAGAATTATCCGACGCCTAGGGGGCCACGCCGGCTGGGGAGAACATCATTCCCGCTGATAAAATTCAGAAAGCGAGAAGTGTAGTTCCCCCTGGTAGCAAAGATATAGCACTGTCGGCCTCTACTTTTATGCCCCTCAGTCGACCTTGTTTGATGAGCTGAGTATTTTCTTTTTTTTTTTATTTCGGTACCGGTACAAATTGTCTTTAAACTATTATTCTTATTAGAGAGAACACTTATATATTATTCTTGCTGAGAGACGCACAGAACATTAGAGTAATAATCTTTATCATTTATATTATATAGACAATATATATATATATTATACTCAGTAATATATATTAATGATATATAATATATTTAGCATTCATTAAATAATAATATTATTAATATGCCTTACCTACTACAAATAACTATTATATATGTGAGTAAATCTATAATATTATTATTAGGTCTTAATTATTATATATCTATCTATCTTTGTTATACACATGAAAAAAATATTTTTCTATAATAATTTGAACATGTCCAATTTTTATGATAAGGTTCCCTTACGCCACACCCCAATCTTCTTGGAAGTGGGGAGGGGCATACGCCATTAAATTTGGGTAATAACTCCTCCATAAGGGTGGTCCCATATGGTAATGGATTGTTATCGCCTGCACTAAAAAGGCAGAGCACATATAAGTCGTCTTTTTCCCTTAACTTAAAATAGTGATTACACTCCAAAGTATCATATGAGAGATGTATTATTCCCGCTCGCCAAAATGATCCAGGTTTTCCAAGTTAACATCTAAAAGATTTGTTTCCTGCCCAAAATAGATACACTAACCAAGTCATGAAGATGGTTTTGCCTCAAGAATAATCCATTCCAAATCAACATCAAGAATGTTGTATCTATCCAAGATTGATCCCTCAAGATTAACCATCGTCTGAAGATAATTACAGATATAAGTCCTTTGGTCACCACCTGGAGAGCGGCTAGTCCGCTTCCAATACGATTATAGTTTACGTAATAAAGGAAATTATTACAGTGGGAAATAATACGCGGCCCCCCAACACCCCAGGATAATATTTTAAAGTCATGCAGGTGACTTGAGGATGGTTCCCCCTCGTTATTTTTTTACGACCCCGCACAGACCACTTGTAAAAATAACAAGTTAATCAAACTTGCTTGGTTCTCACACTGAGAGTCCCGACAAGGTTTTCCAACTAAAAACATCCCCACAGACTCTCTTGTCTCTGCAACTTTTTATAGTTAACAATTATTTTTTGTGTTTGCTTCCGACATACTTGAATTTCCTGTTTGGGAGATTCAAACCCGCAGATCCACTCCAACAAATGAATTTTTTTCTTGCGGCGGACTCGTGGACATAACACAATGTCCGCATCAAAATCAATAATCCTACAGCTTCACCGACCTCACGCCTCCAGCACGTCAGTTCGATTCTATATATTTATTATTGAGGAGGTAATGAAAAAAAAGGTGAGAGTCACACTTGGCCCTGCCACATCTTTTCATCTTTTATGTTTTTTTAAAAAGTTCACACCTCAACGCCCGCAGAATATGCCCGTATTCAAGGAGGCGGAAACTCACCTCATTATTGGTTTATTTCTATAACACCTCTGAAAGGATCCGTAAATCTAATAGGAATTAGGTCACTGATACCAGGACCTTTTTCCCGCACCAGCGACTTACACACACGTCTGCTCGAATCTTCTGGAAGCACTCCTAAGGGTTATAGCCACCTAGTAGTCATTATTGCATTTTCCTATCCATTTGTTTATTGCATCAGCAATAAAGTTTGATATTAGAGTATTTGTCCATATTGAGGTTAGCTCGCGAGATGTGTGCCACCACCAAATTGTTCTTTCTTTAAAACAATCAAAGGTTCACCAACAACGTCATAAGTACGCCTGAAAGCTCGAATTTATTGGTAAAAACCTCTCGCCTCAAATTGGACTTTTTCCAAATGTGCTCTGGTAATGTAGAGTACGGTAAATTTTTTTAAGTATTGATCCATTGACGTCCAACAGGCACACACATCCTGGCTGTAATCAAGGACTAAAGAATACTACTTGTTACATTCCCATTTAAAGGAGTGCTATCACAAACAAAAGAGGTTAAAGGTTAGATGGTAATCACCTAATGGAGGAAAGTCCCCATATTCACCTTGATAAAACTTCTGTGTGGGTTCACACAAACTTTGTTTAGTTGTTACATTAACGATACTCTCCATTTTCGATTCGTAGGGTAACTTTGGTACGAGGGAAGAGTCAGAACTAAATTGTACAATAAACTGATATAGTAAAAGTACCTCCTTTTGAATTATAAATGTGCAATTCATTTGTTGATCTTTTATAATAAACTCCAATTTCCACCTCTCTTAAAAAGCACAAAAATTTCTCAAACGAGATCAAATATATATAATCACTTCTGTTCCCAAAAAAACATATTTAACCACACGTTTAATGGAACACCAGCTCTAAAATCAAATTCTCTGCGTCTCTCAATGGGGTTTTCTAACTACAATGACAAAAATTATAAAAAAAATATTACATTACATTTACACCAAACACTTAGACAAGTGTTACATCAGGTTTCATAGAGCACTTAACTGCCAAAATTTAGCTACCAAGGATCTGAACTTTCAATAAACCACCAATCTTTAGCAAATATCTTTTTCAAACGACTAATTATAACTATCTTTCTTTTATTGTAATAAAATCGCCCCATAAAATTGATGCACCAAATCATGTTTACAAATCAAACCTCTCCACTCACTCAGTAATTTCATACACAAAAATAAGTTACAATATTTAAATAACTTCTAATACACTAAGACCACCAAAATTGTGCTCTTCCAAAATGCAAGACACTTCATTTCTCACACAATATCACTTTTTGAAACTATTTCATACATCAAAAAGGTCTTCATAAATGCTTTCTAACTAATTAATCACTAATCCAGCAATAACACTCACAAAACAACTGTACACATAATGTCACCCCACAGGTTCAAAGTCCTCTCTGTCAAAAAAAAGCTACAAACCTATTATCTATCCTGAATTTTCAATTGAACACACTTCCCCCAACAGTAGTTTTCACATTCCTGGGTCAACCAATTCATCAAAGGGGAGGACTTGCAATGAATATATAAACAGGCATTTTATAATGAACAAGAGAGAGAGATAAAAACAAATAAACAAATAATAAACTGTCACAGAGTTAGAGAGAGAATAGGGGATCATTTAACTATGTATATAATATATTGAAAGAAATGATACATATATAAATTACAAATATATTAATATTCAAATTAATATTAAATAATAATAAAAAAGAACATTAAAGCTTTATTCAATATATATCAATAAAAACTTAGTAATATATAATAATATATATTTTAATAGAAATAATAAAATAAATATAACCTATAATATATAACCTATTTATTTATTACTATAATAAATAAAATAAATTATAAATTAATATTATCTATACTACATAATATTCGTATTCGCTAATATCCAGAAAAAAACTAATACAATATATAATGAAAAATTACCTTATAAACATCATAAATAATATTTCTATAAATAAATTTTAGTATTTAAGATTAATTATTGTCAAATATTATTTTAAATTATAATCTCCACAAATTTATATGTTATATTTCTATATTTAATTTATATCTAATGATATATATATATATATATATATATAAGAGAAATTAAAAAAAACAATATATAAATATATATTACATATATATTTATATATATATAAATAAGAGAGTTATATATCATATTTTTATCACTAATAAATATATATAACCTAATATATATATAAGATTCTTATATAATATTTATATATAAATACTTTTATATATATATAATATATATATATATATAATATTATACCTATAAATAATAATATAATATATAATATTAAATATAATATAAATATTTATTATAATATTATATGATTTGTATATATATATATAATAATATATATATCTTACTATAATATCGTAGATAATATTGAATATATCATCTATGAGTATTAGCTACCATTTGATAGCGGGACAATTTGTATATGTATGTATAATACTTTGGAAGAGATAATATATTATAATATATATAATAAAACTATACTCCTTAATAAAGATTATATTAAAATATTAGTCAAAATGAGATTGACAATTATGAATCCCTTATTATGACTCATCTTCCAGATCTATTTAAGAGTATATTTATCAAAGTAGTGAAGAAAATTTATTAACCAAAAATGTCGATATTAAGAAAATCCAAACTAAAAATAATATATATTTATTTTTAAAAAATAAAAGGTAAAAATAATCTTTATCAAAATTATTAATAATATATATATACGATGTTATTGAAATAAATTTAATATTATTTAATATATATATTATATATATTACTATTAAAAAATTTCCAAAAAATAATTAAAAATTAATAAATATATATAATATTATATAATATATACTTTTATATATCAAAGGTAATAATTAATAATATATAATTTTAAAAGCTATTTACTCACAAAGTTTACATATAATAAATAAATATAATATAATATATAAATAACTATATACTATATATATATAATATTAAATTATTCTACAAGTTTAAAATATCTATTTTTAGTCAAAAAGATTAATATATATAATTATATATGTAATTAAAAATAAATATAATATCAAAGGAATAATAGGTATATACTTATGGTTAAGAATATATATTAATAATGTATATATATATATTATTAAATATTTATATATTCTATCTACTAGTATTAAATGTTTAATTAAATATTAATTAAATATTATATATAGAATAACAAGTCAAATAATATAAAATATATACCTACCTATATTATATATTTTATTTCTAAAGTAAGGAACTCAGTATAGTTATATATAGATTATAGATTTTGAGGTATTTCTATATTATAAAAAATATAATATATAGTATTATTATATATTAAATATATAAAATATAGGTAGTATACAGTAAAAGTAAATATTATCTCTGGTCTAATATAGGTTTATATAGGTTAATTATATATTTATATATATGTATGTATTTATTACTATATATATACATATGTATATTATATATATATATCATTCAAATGATATTATATCTATTATATATATCTAAATTAGTTCTTTATCAATAAAATTCTTCAGAAGTAAGTTTAATATGTATGTTATATATTATCACCCTTATATATATAATATGTTCTTTTATATATATTAACTTAATTACTATTATATAAAACAAATTAATAATATTATTATATAATATTTATATCTAATATATATAGGATAATTATATTATAGGTATGAGAAATCTATAAATAATATATAATATACAATTTATTATATTATATACCTATATATTATAATAATATTAAATACAATAATTATATTATTATATATATAATTTACTGTTTAATTATACTATATATATATATTATTATGGTGTGAGAGTATATATATTATAATATTAAACTTTCATTTTTAGCTGTAAAGTATAGATAAAATAATAATATACTATATATTATATGTTTAATGAAAATATTATTATTCATAAATTACATTAGGCGTAAGATGATAAATATATATATAAATAATATATTTAATCCTTTACTATATATATAAATATTTAATTATTATCGTAACCTCGTTATTAATATAATACAATAATTATCTTGTTTATATCTTTATATATATAATATATATATTAATATAATAGTTTAAAGTAAAAATAATATGTATAAAAATAATAATTATGGATAATATATTATAATATAATGGTTGTTAATAATGGTAGTTATATATATTTATATTAAGTAGTTCCTGAATAATAATAAATTTAACATATCAATTGGTAATATTATATATATTGGTCAATATTTTCATTAAAAGGGTTAAATATATATAAATTTATATATTGTGTATTATATATATAGGTAATATAGGAGTTCCAATAATATTATATTTATTATATATATTCAAATAATAACATAATAAATTTATATAATTAAAAGTCATACTTTTATATATATTATGATATATAATAATATATCCCTAACAATATAAATTATCGTCGAAATCTGAACTCATTTTATTATTATTAAATAATAAATAAATATAATTAAATAAAAATTAAATAAATTAAATACAAGAAAAATAAAATAAAACACACTTAAATATAAATAAATAAATAAATAATATATGAAAATAAATAAAATAAACCTAAATAAATAAATTAAAATAAATAAATAAAGTAAATAATAAATTAATAAATAAATAAATATAATAATAATATTCTCTAATAATAATATATACATATAATATGAATACTACTTTATAATACTATTATAATATATTGAAACCTATTATTATTATATATATTATCTCTCTTACCTTATTATATCTATATATATCTATATATTTATATTATTAGTAATAATATATATATATTATACCGATTTCTTAATAGCTCCTAAACTTCTCTGTGACCTTTCCAAATAACTCTCACCTTTGGTTACTTCCTGAGAGATTTAATATCAAGACCATTACTTTTTTGGGTCTTTTGAGCCCAGAAGCACCAGAATTTCGCGCACCGCACACCTCTATGTTGCGCATTGCGATGCGCTCCGCACCTCTATTATTTATTTAAACCGCCCGCACTC
Organism: Trachelipus rathkii; assembly: GCA_015478945.1. Taxonomy (NCBI): domain Eukaryota; kingdom Metazoa; phylum Arthropoda; class Malacostraca; order Isopoda; family Trachelipodidae; genus Trachelipus; species Trachelipus rathkii. The sequence goes on from JABUQX010043146.1 coordinate 29,829, forward strand.
TGGACAATGGGAGAGTTGTGACCCGCACCGCGCACCATACAACTCGAGCGCACTTGGTGGCGTCGGCAATCCAAACCAAGATACGCGACCCTATTGAAACCTGCAGAAAATAAGATGCCAAGGGGGGGGGGGTTGAGGGAAAGGTGACTGGGATACTTAACCTTCATTTCCATAGATCATTCTAAGAAAATGGTTTCAATGCATATTGAAGATTGAATTTCCTTGTGCATGGTTGAAGCATCCTCCGAATTCCTTGGTGCAATAATACGAAGAATTGAATTCCTTCGTGTCATTGAAAGATTTGAAATTCCTTGATCCTATAAGTACACCAGTGCAATTTTCTCTCACTCTATCACTATATATCATGTGTTGTATTAATCTGAATAAAATTGTATCAATAAATTTCATAAATGTGCTTTCCGACGTGCGATCGGGCGACATATCTTTATAATTTTTTATTTTTCATTGACTCTCAAATACCTTGGACTCAGCAAGTTTTTGGCACAATGTGATTTTCCTTTTTTTCACACACATGTGTTAAACTTATCATGTACAATTATGTTAATTATCTAATTTAATTGTTAAACGACTGAGACAATCTTCATTAAAAATATTGGAATAAACGAAAATGCGAATGGTAAAGATAAATAATTTAAATATTAATAAAATCCCATTACCACGATAGTAAGAAAATTGTATAAATATTATATACTTACGTTGTCATTAGAATGTTGTTCCCCATCTAACAAATGAATAATAATAATAGAATAGAAAAAAAAAGAAAATTAACCCAAAACTTAAATTGAAAAATTTTAATATCAAATTCACTGTTACTTAATTATTAAAGATTCGTTGCAGTATAAATAATATGTATAAGAAATTCGATGTCAAATCATTACAAGATTTATATCTACACATCCGAATTTATTGCCGAGTTAAATTAATGCAATCTAGATCATATCTCGAGTAGTCTAAACAAAATGCTCATAAGTTAGAAAGTTTGTTCGGGGTCGTTCCCAGTTCTTCTAATGATAACACCGATTCGTCTCATAATATATATTCTTTTGTAGAGGAGGATGAAGGGGTTCTTTATCATAACACCCTTCATTTATTTCTTTGTAGAGGAGAAGGGTTCGTTTTGTAAAGAATATACGTCACATATATAAAGGAGAATCCACCATCAATGATTCTTCTAAAATGGCTAAGAATATAAGACTCTGTTAACAACGAACTCACTCTTACAAATCCTTCCCACCAACCTCTTTCAATCTGTCATATGGGTAGATTATTCATCTTATGTATTAAACAAAATAGCTTCATCACATCACAAAAAGGTTGGCTTGACGCTAAGGGAGATCCGTGATGAGTTCTTAGTATTAGATTAAAAATCCTTTAAATAGCAGATTAAATTTCCTTGTGTATAAAGATTAAACTTTGTGCATTAAAAGATTGAATTCTTGTGCATTAAAAATATGAAGGTAAAAGGCGGAGCGGAAAACAGCGATGTTCGCTATAATCCTATTACATAGGTTCAGATTTCTAATAAAACCAAAAAGCTAAATATACAAAGTTCAGCGGAGGGCACCAAATATTAAAAACTACTTTTCAACTTTTAGCATAACAGTTATCGAAAGGTCGTTCTGGGGGATTATGGGGGGTATGGGGGAATAAATAAATGACAAATCACTGGTGCCCAATCTCTACGGGCATGATTGAGGCATATTTGTGAGGTCGAGAAAGTAATTAACTTTCAAGCATGATTAGTTATAAATGGGTACGAGAGCTCGTGCACTCCCGTAGGCATAAGATAACTGCCTAAAAAGGTATTGACAAAGCATACATAAATACACACAACACACACTATATATATATATATATATATATATATATATATATATATATATATATATATATATATATATATATATATATATATATATATATATATAAATATATATATAAAAAATTATAAAATATTTTGTGTAAAATATATATATATATATATATATATATATATATATATATATATATATATATATATATATATATATATTAAAAAATGTTTGAAAGGTTTTAAAAGATTTTGTGAAGAGAAGAGATACATAATGAAGAGCAAAGTTTGGTTGTAAATTAGTGTTGGCCCGAGTTACCGGCTCTGCACCGTACCGCACCGCACAGAAGAGTCATTTATGTCTTTTTGTCGCACCGTACCGCACCTCTGTTTCAATGCGCAACGCGCTCCGGACCACGCACCTCACCTCTACATTTTTAAAAATTGTACCGCACCGGTACACTGGATTTGTTTGGCGCATCGCACCAAAATGAGCGCACCACGCACCGCACCTGGTGCGTCGGCCAACCCTATTGTAAACGCATCGAATCATAGGAGAGTTAGGGCGAAAAGGCTTGCAACCCGGCCCGCCCATTAGTCCAATTCTAAATGCTTGCAACAACCACACTTATTAAATTTTTGGTGCTCTTCCAATATGTGATCTACAAGTTTGCAACCATCCAACCAGCTTAAACTAAACCAGCTACTTGTTAACACTTCAGTTGGCAACCAAAGATGAGGTAGCTACCACTAAACAAATGTATTTAAATAACTTAACAAAAAATCAAATAATTATGCATAACCATTTTTTTTGGTAATAGTGCAGAGGGGTCTCACCTCGATTTTTATAAAAATCACAGGATATACTCTAAACTAATAATGAAGAATAATGAAAACGAAAATCGTCGCTCTCTTTAGGAAAAAAAGTTACGGCCTCTCAAAGTTGTTAAAAATCCAATAGGAATTTCTTATTAAAAAAAAAAAACTAAAAATCACAGGATATACTCTAAAAATAATAATAATAAAGCTAAAAAAAACGAAAATGATTTAAGCCATTAACAAAAAAGTTAGGAGCCTCTCAAAGTTTAAAATTTTCCCATAAAAAAAAATAGTGGGCATCGTGCTCGTTTTAGGTCCATCCTAGTTCAGGTTATGATAAGATTTGTTAAGTATACATAGATTATCTCTGTGTATACCTAACAAAACTTATCGTACCCTGAACTTAACGGTCTGAAATGAGACCTAACCTGGAAAGTTCAAATATGAAAAGTCTATGGGTTTTAACAACTTTGAGAGGGTGTAACTTTTTCTCCTAAGAGAGCGACGATTTTCGTTTTCATTATTCTTCATTATTATCTTGTGATTTTTATAAAAATCGGGGGTGACAACCCTCTGCACTACTATTACCATATATATATATATATATATATATATATATATATATATATATATATATATATATATATATATATATATATATATATATATATATATATATATATATATATATATATATATATATATTATTTGGAAAGCGTCAATCCATCAAGGTTAGGTCTACGGCAACGTATTCATCTAGGTTTACGGCATCGTCAATCCATATAGGTTAGGTCTCACTTTAGGAACTGCTAGTTCACGTTATGATGTTTTGTTAAGTATACACAGTAAATTTGTGTATACTTAACTGAACTAGCAAGGACCGAAGATAAAATACGAATTTAAGCTTTATAATGCAGTATAAAATAAAAAAATATCGTCCCGATTCTTATTAGAAAAAAAGTTATATAAGGCAATCAATGAAAATTTGTTCATTTGTTTTTTTCATGCTTACTTTCATTCATTCATTCATTCATTTTTCCTATTTAAAACAATAAAAGATCTTCGTTTTTATTCAGGACTTCACGGGTTGTAGATATAAAAAAGATCTTCGCATTTATTCAAGACATTCTCATTTCGCAAATTAAAAGCCGCTGCCTGGAGAACTCTTAGAATAGAGAGCTTCGAGGCTAGGAGTAAGATTCTGATCCCACTAACAGGGCGACGGACCCCCACTCCCCCCTCGAAGCGAATAAAGATACATAAAGTACTAAAACTAATCTTACACACACAACTCAAGGACACAGATGTTTGAGAAACGAAACCCCACAACGGGGTCTAACAAAATATAGGCAAATAAATTAAAATTAGAAACCATTGTTTTTCATTAAATTTGCAATTTTAATTTATTATTCAATTGGGTTATATTTTCAAAATTAATTAATTTCACTGGACATTCCCAAGTTTTAAATTTTAATGATTTAAATTTGCATTTAAAAGATAACAATAGATATTGATTACTTTGAATGATAGGATATATATATATATATATATATATATATATATATATATATATATATATATATATATATATATATATATATATATATATAATATATATTTATATATATATATATATATATATATATTTTTTTTTTTGTAAAGATATATATATATATATATATATATATATATTTACTATATATATATATATATATATTGTGTGTGTGTGTTTGTGTAGGTGTGTGAATGCGCGCGCGCGTGTGCGGATTGTGTTCACTTTCGAGATCGATATGTATTGAATATGGGGCCACCTAAACAGAAAAAAATTATTGCATTTGGTGCCACCTTAATGTGGCCGATTTGTGTACTGCAAAACCCCAATTGTGCAGGTGTGTGTGTAGTACCCTCTCCCCCCCCCCACTTTAAACGCATTTTTCTTTTAATGTATCTATACATCAAAATATGAATGAGTGAGCAGACAATTGCCATTTTTATTAAATGGCCTTATTAGTTTAGACTTTTGGAGAAGGGCTGCGGAGTCGAGAGCCGAAACCGCGGAGCCGGATCGTAAGACCCATCACAATAAAAAAAAGTATGGGGTCCGGAGGGCCGAGACGGAACGGCGCATATTTTAAAATAGTAGAGATGCTCGATACATTTTTAAAATTCTTTGAAACTTTAAAATATTTTTGAGAAAAAAGGTGGTGCTCTTCGGTCCCCAAAAATTAGCCACTTTTTGCATGAAACTCCGTTCCCCGTACACCCAGACCCCCGAGTGCAGGCAAAAAAATATGGTAAATTTTGAAGGCGGGTCTTAAAAAAGTAGGCCTTAAGAAAACTAGGGGTGAATTGCTACCAGGAATTTAATTACAAATTCTGGGTCACTTTACTTTTATGATCAAGTCATAAAAGTTGGGACATTATTCACATAAATGTAGCGGGTAGGTAGTATGACCAAAAATAATGTAGACACGTGTATATATGTGTAGGCCCTATGTAAAAGAAAGTTAAGCTGAAAATTG
>JABUQX010043146.1:40000-67256 GCA_015478945.1 Trachelipus rathkii
CTATAGACTTGTTAGTAGAGTAGCCTGAAGAGATATATATATATAGCATATATTATATTATAGTATATAATTATATATATATATATAGTAGTTATTATATAATAGATATGAGATATAGTAGTAACTATTTATTCTCAGTATAGATGAGAGATGAAAAAATGTTATAATAAAATATATAACTTATTGTAAAATCTAAAATTACTTTATCTCACTAGTTATACTAAAATTATAAAATTTATCTATCTACTCGACATGAAACATATATTGCAATACTTCAAGCCATTTTAGACAAATATTTTGTTAGAGTTCTGCGTGAAAATCCTTGTAAATTCTCTTATGCTTTGGTGTATTTAGGCCCCAACAGTCCGTTTTTAGAAGAAAATATAAAAATTAGTATCATTTAAATTGTGTATTATTATTATAAATATTAGTTAAACAAAAATAGATGTGAAGAAATTAAAACATTAAGTCTGATGTTTTTTTAAATTATAAATAATTAAAAAACAAAATTTATTTATCTCTCTCTCTTTCGTTTCCTTATATGTTTCTTCTCAAATGGAATCAGTCTATTCTATGTCATTATTATTATTATTTATTTATTATAGTATTATTTAATTTTTATTTATTTATTATTATATATTTGAGTTATAGATTAGTAGTAGTAGAATAAGTAGTAGTTTAAGATTGTTTGATATAAGTTATTACAGTAGTTGTGAAACTTTAGCTTTAATGAAGTCATACATTTTCTCACAAATAATATCAATGTAGTATTTCCTTTGACGAAGTGAATATAAAGAGATCGCTTATCCCATTAGTCGTACAAAGCCAAGATCTTCAACGTGAAAAAACGGAACATCACCATTACTCTCATTTCTGCAATTTTACTATCCATTCATTGCGTTCTTTCGTTATTAGCACCCCACATCTTTGTATTTTCTGTGCAAGTTTCAAGTATAGTCTTCTTCATCCTTATTCTATATTATTAGTAATGTTATTATTATTAGCAACATAAAACTATATTTGTATAAATTAAAATTATATATTCATAAATTTATTATTTTTTAAGTCACTGTGTTATGTTAATTTTATTATTATATTATCATTAATATATTATATTTATACACAAAGTCAAAGAATTTTTTGTGACACTATTTTAAGTGACTAATATATACTCAGCACTTATTAATCGTTATAATTTTTTTATTATTTCTATTTATTGTTTAATATTTGTCTTATATAATGTTATATTTATTCAAATGTATATTATGTAATAAAAGTAATTGAATTAATACTAAGTAAAGAATTAAATTAAAATCAGGATATAGCTATTATTTATTTTAATTATTATTTATTTATTATTTTATTAATTATTTAATTTATATATAAATTAATATTTATTCTATTTCGACAGGATTTTTTTAATTATAAGTTATTAGGGTAATATAGTGAATAGGATATAAGCTTATAAGAAAGAAATTTTTATTATTATTATGACTTAAAAGGGTAAATTATAAGAATAGGATATAGCTTAAAGAAAGAAATTTCTAAAATATTCAGTTATTATTATATTATTATGGTATAATTTATATTATTATTATTATTATATTATTATTTAATATTATATTATTGTTTATATATATTATTTTTAATTATTATTGTATATAAATTTATTAATTATTTAATTTATTTGCTTTATATAAACTGTAATTAACTTTAGTATAAAAACTCTGTTATATATTTTATTATTTAATTATTATTTAAATTATTTTATTACTTTATTTATTATTATTATCTAATTTTACTTAATTAATTATATTTATAATATTATTACTGTTATTATTAATTATAAAATTATGCTTAACTTTTATTACTATTATTATTAATTTTTATAACTCAATAGATTCATAGTAATTCCTTACTTTACAACACAGAATAAATAAAAGTAGGATTATTAATTTATTCATTATTACTTATTTTTATTTATTTAATTAATTACTTATTATTTATTAATTTATTTTATTAATTATCATTTAAATATTTTTTTCTAGAAATAAAAATCATGGTTGAGGTATATGGATTAGTAATGTTTAATATAATGATATTATTTTATCTTATTTCTTTTAATTGCATGCATTCTAATTCGAAGCATTAAGATCTTATTAGTTTGTTAAAATTTATTTATATGTTTATATAAAAGGTTAAGCAGAGGAATAGTATTTTTATTAATTATTCTATTTCATTGTTGTATCTATTATTATTTATTATTTGCTATTATTTATTATATATTTATTATTATTATCTTTTAATTAATGTTAAATTTTCCATTTATTTTAGTGTAGAAGCTTAATTCATTTTACTCTACTTTTATTTTATTTACAAATACTATATACTATTATATTATATACTTAATACTTAATAATTACTTTATTATAAATGTTATTATTAATATATAATTTTATATTCTTGTTTATAATTTATATTGATAGTTTTTTCTATTTTGTATATTTTCGCTAAGTCGTGTTTTTTTTATCATTTTTTTCCTCTTTATAAGAATCATTATGTTTTCCCGTGCGATCTTTATTTATCATTTAAGTATTCCTTGAACTAAAACCGATAAATCTTGGAGTGCAAGCCACGATATGAATACGTAATCATTCTTAATCTTCTCATTTTGAACTAAATATCAATTCAGTTGTTTCATATTTACTTTTTAATTCTTGAATTTTTGATAATTATACTCGATGGTTTTGATCTTCAGTAGAAGATTGGCTTGCGTATTAATCATACACTACATATCTTTGAGATGTATTGAGACAACAATAAAGGGTGATATATGTCGCATCACGATATAGGTTCTTAATTCTCAACATATCACTCTGTAACTAAGACGACGTACCTTATGCAAATTGTGCATAAAAGAAGCTTGAGCTCTATCATCTTCTAGATTCGACGGTTATATAACAATGATCTATTTTCTTTGTGTCTTTTTATTCTTTTAGATAAAATTACTCATTTAGATTGAAAAATGATACAAACAAGATTATTAGACATAATTTAGTAGGATATTTTATTTTAATTTATATTTTGCAGAGTGTCATCATTAATACTTCGATTATTTAGACTAAATTATTGTACGTGAAAACAGATAAATTCATTATTTTTAGCAAAAACTACTATAGAGATGTAAATGAAATTTTATACATAATAATTCACATTTAGGACCCAAATTCGTTACATAATGAGCATGATTGATATTTCGGTACACAGTGGTCATTTTATAATTAAATTAGAATTTTAGAAAGGCTCAAGAATGGTACACACACAAGAACATGGAGAATACGTGGTCGATATTATATAGAAATAATCCATATTATAAATCTCGGGCTGTCCGGTGGCTATAACAATCTATTTTGTTTGTTCGCAAATCCTTCATTATATTAGCAAAATGAGAGAGAACAAAATGTATAATGAAACAATTAAAAGACTTAGTTCTCTTTTAGATAATGTCAATATAATCAAGAAATTTGGCCAATTCAGCAATAGAAATAATAAGAATATTGTAATAATATTATATATCTACATAATTAAATTACGCTTTGAGAATCATAATGAGAATTATAGATGAAATTTTTCAAGAAATTCATAACATATGGGAGACTAGTAAGCTACTTCACAGAGTAGATCATTATATAGTAGACTATAAGATATGTCAAATAAGAATATCAAATCGTGTCATAATAGATAATAAATTTTTTGTAAATACAATCCACCTCCTTAAATATTAATAACATTCCATAATTTAAGTGAATAAAAAAAATTAAAAAAAATACAAAAATAAAAAAAAAAAATAAATCCTCACATAACCAATTAATATAATAAATACGAAATGGAATGGAATGTATATTTCTAATCTGAAATTACTTAACAAATCATTACCACGTAGTTGGCAACATTTTGACAATCATATTTTCTTTCTGGTTTATTATGGGTACAATAGTGTTTATACGCATATATATATTATATATATAATATAATTTATAATATATATACTGTATATATAATAATTATATATATATTATATATATTATATATGCTTAACATTATACATATTATTTATATATATAATATATTATTAGTATATATATATTATATTATAATAATTATAAAATTATCTATTAATATTTACTATACGTTAATTACTAAGTATCAGTATATATTGGAGGCATATAATTATATAATAATACAATTATATATAATAGTATATAGATATCCTATATATATATTAATATATATATATATATATCATATTATAGTATATATATATATTCTACTAATATTATATATATATAATCACTTATTAAGTATTTATATACTATATATATATACTATAGTATATATTATATAATATATAAGGAGTATGATATTAATATTAATATATATTAATGATATTAGAGAGCTAGCTTATATTTATCATTAGGTAGTAATACCGTAGGTTAATAAATATTATAATTAATTTATATAAATTCTGTGTATAAACATATATATACATACATAATAAGTATACACACTACTTAGGTCTAAAATAATATATATATATAATATAAATGATAATATATAATATAATAATGATAAATATATAATAATATTATAAGAGTATAGTATATCCTATTTACTATATTGTTCGTATATGTTTCGATATATATCATATAACGGTATTTATATAATGTAGGTATATATTCATCTAGTCTTTTAAGTTTGTATGAGCAATGCAATAAATTTGTTTAAATAGCTCAAAATGAATACCTTTTAGTTTATCATCCCATACATTCATGTTAGTATCCATTTATATCATGTGGTAAATAATACAATTATTTCTTAACATTTCAATGTATACTAGGTTTTATACCGCAAAGTGGAGTATCATATAGTAGTTCATGGTTCAAGATCACATTTAGTCACATATAATTTATGTACTCTTGTTAATTGTTATTCATATTACATTAAATTTAGTTAATTGATTAATAATGTTAGTTGTTTAGTATTAATATGATATAGTCATATGTATAGTATAGGTATGTATTATGATATATTATCAATATTATAATATATATATATATAAATTATAGTTAGTGCTTAAATAGTTGTTATTAATAATTTAATAGTTATTATTTTAAATTTTGCACAGAAATAGATAAACTAAAGTGAATTTTCATGTTATAGATTGAGTTCTATAGTTCAAATAGCTATAAGAGTTTAATCCGTAGATGTGTCTTAGGCATATCTATAATTAAAATATCTTTGTAAGACCTAACAATTGTCCGACTTTTAAATTTTGACATCAAGTTATTGACAAAAGCTGATTTTTGGTGCTTTCCGTTTTCACCGTCGATGATTTCTATTGTCACGCCTTTTTATACATTTGATAGTATAATTCTCATAATACTTAATGAATATTATTATTAAGGGAATATCACAATGGAGAAATGGATTCATGATGTTTTTTTTAAGAGACTCAATATCCTATCTCATATCTGAACTTAAGATATTTTTATATTTTTGGGCTAACCTTTATAACGATTCCAATATATTAGCGAATATAGAGATATTATGTAATATTATATCTAGCCCGATATTATTATAATATTATATCATCTCACTATAATATAATATACTATATTTATATACTATATAGTAGTAAGTTGATCTTTATAGAAATATTGAATATTTTGATAAGAGTAGTAAGAGGTAATAGAGAGAGTGAAGAATGCGGTAAAGTAATTACTCTAAATGCAGGTAATAAGTTTTATTGTTAGTTAGTATAATGAGAATATTATTTAATTTTTTATTATAGTTTTAATTATACAGTGATTATACTATATACTAGTATAGTTATAATGTATTAATTTATTAATTAAATTTTGATTTGTGTTTATTTATTGTGTTGTGATTGAGGCAGATACTAAAATATATATAAAATCTATAGATAGTATGTGTAGTTATACACTATTACTTCTATATATAGTGTTAAATAAAAATAAACCCGTAATAACAAAAGGTAAATATAGAGGATAAATTACAATAATATTTAGTGAAATTATTTTTAATTACGGGTGATCCACAATATTACTTACCAATAAACCGATCACCTTCCTGGCGTGTATTTCTCCCACTATGCTAGCAAAAGATCGACGCAATATGGATAGATACTTATTGCTAATAACTCACTTAGTTATTGCGTGGATGTTTGGAAAAAAAATAAATCTTTATTTTTGTAACTATTAAATGATGTAATAAATAGTTATACTGTTATAGTACTAACTATAAATAATAATATAGTCTTACCTTACATAGACTGGTTGGTAGCGGAATGCGTGTTATGTATTATTATGTCTCATACTCATCCTGAGGTTAGGAGAATGCGGTATATTTATAGCGAGTTACTAGCGTGAGTAATAGTTATTTTAATAATAACCATATCGCGGCGTGTAATTGTGAGATTTGCTGAGATTAGCGGATAAGCGCGCTCAGTTTTTATATTGTTTATTATTTAGAGTTTTGAGCTCTTCAGAACTGTTAATAATTTTATATCAATAAACATTATATACCTATTATATATTACTTATTAATATATATATATTAATTATGTATGTATATATATATATATTATATAGATATTATTTATAATATATATTAAATTAATAAGTTATTATATTAATATTATATATATTGATTAAATATAATCCCGAATATGTTCATTTTTTTTTCCTCACGATATTAATCTTTTATATTTATATAATAGATATACAGTATAATTAATTATTATACTCCATATTTGTAGATTAAAACTAGTATCAATTTTTTGGAAGAAAAGAAAATAAGTCATCTAAATATCAACTTAATACTCTTTCTGTATTGAGCACCACTATAGTAATACGCTATATATATCTTATCTATATCTTTCATTAATATTAACACATTTCACCTTTCTTTCCTTCTTCTTCGTCTTTGTAAATGCATTGAGGAGTCCATCTTTGGAGCATATCTAAGTATCTCGTATTTGTAAAAATTAAATTAATTATCCTAAACTTAAATGCCTCAAAAAACTAATATACAAGTACTTCTTATCACTATTTACCAGTAGTCGTCAGAGATAGTTATTTTTGCTACTTATCTCTTTTGCGATTCTATTTGAGTAGTATATACTGTGAACGATCGCTTATACCCTATAGCATACCTGTTGAATGGAAGTCATTGAGTCATAAAGTAATTCGCTTACCTCATTATACTGCTAGTTACTCTTATACTGCAATGTGAAAATCTATTATATAACAAAGGACACTCATCAAAAGAGCCAACTACTATTATAAAAAAACAACGGAAATATATATATTATTAATAACTATTATATATATATTTATTCTTATATACTTAGATTCCATCATATAATCTTCATTTACCTACTTATGTGATATAACTTTAAGCTATACGATTACATAAATGATATGCCTGTCTGTTGTATTATATAATATTTTAAACTATATACTCACTATATAATATACTAGTGTGATATCATATTCATAAAAGTACTTAGAATCACGATAAGTACTCTTCATATAAATATATTCCCTGTAGCTTAAGAAAAAGCTAGCAATAATATACGAGTATATTAATAAAATGGCTCATTGGGTCGGTAAATCTGCTGATTTTGTTGAAGTACTTGCATCAGTATGTTATTATTGTTATTTTGATGTATTTGTATTTGGTCTTTCTTTTTGTCTACGTCTCTTGGATTTATTAATGAGAAAGTTCTATAATGAGATATATTTCTACACGCAAATTTGCTCAGTTTTCAATGATTTTCACAACTACATACTCTCCGCACGGTATCACCAAATCTATTATTTTATGCCGACAAAAAATGAGGGGGCATCAAGACGGACAAGATAAAAAATGGAGGAATGAGGAGAGGGTTTCTAAGAAATAATGCGAGAAAAGGGGGAGGAGGAAATAGGGAGGAAGAAGTGTTGGGAATAGTAAGTGTGAGAGGAGGAATATAATAAGATGCAGTAGGATAATCTCAATAGACGCAACAGTAACAGTTGAATATGATGAATTAATATATGTAACAAATGTGATAACAATATGAAACAGGAGAGACTTTATGTGAGAGAGATGAGCGGAGTGCGCAGAAATTTTGAATCGCTTAAAAGACCAGCGAAAATGAAAATGAAAATAATGAAAATTAACATAAATGAAAATGAAAGTAAATGAAAATGAACATAAACGGAAATAAATATGAAGATAAATGAAAATGAGCATAAACGAAAATGAAAATGGAAATGAATATAAACGAAAATGAAAATGAACATAAACGAAAAATGAAAATGGAAAGCGAAAATATGAAAATGAAGATAAATGAAAAATAATACATAATGAAAATGAAAATGAACGTTGAAAAGAATTAGTGAAAAAATAAGGCACATAAAAAATGAGAATGAATGAAAATCTAAATAAATAAATAAAAATGAATTGAAAAATGGAAATTAGTTAAATGTTAGAAAGCTAAATATGAAATAAATGAAAATGATAAACCGATACCAGAAATGAAAAATGAGAAAACGAAAACTAAAAATGAAATAAATAAAAATGAAAAATGTGAAAAATGTGAAAATGAAATAAATGAATAAAAGGCAAACTAATAAACGAGAGAGAAGAGAAAATGAAAGAATAGAAAAATAAGGAGAAGATAAGAAAAAATGGAAAGAAGTGTAATAAAAACATGAGGATGAGAGAGAGAGAGACAAAAGTTAGGTAGAGAGAAATAGAAGGAAAGAGAGGAGAAAGAGAAGAGAGAGAGAAGAGAGAGAGAAGAGAGAGAAGAGACGAACGAGAACACTGGTATGAATCCTGGGTTTATGGGTATGACCCAATTGTTAAAAATGGAAGATGGAAATGTTCTAAACATATTAGTAAAAATATCGAGAAAAATGAATTTGAAAAATTAGAAACAAGGGAGAAGTTGAAGGAAAATGGAAGGTAAAACAAGGTGAATTTTTAAGAGAGAGAAGAGGGCGAGAGTGATATAGAGAGAGAGAGAGAGAGAGAGAGAGAAGAGAGAATTACATATTAAAATAAGAGAATAAATAAAACGAAAGATTAAAAATAAAAATAAGTCGTCGAACTAAGATTTAAAATAACTTATCTAAAATCGAAATATACGAATAGAGATGATACAGACACTAACAAAATAGTCCTTTAATAGAAGGAATTAAGAACAGAAAAAAGAAGATTTTGAAATTAAATAAGGAGGAATAAGCAGGAGACAAGAAAATACCTTAGAATGGAACATAGTAATAAGAAAATGCGAAAGAAAAAAGAAAAAGAAAAAAAGATGGATAAAAATTCAAAATTTTTAGTGTAAAATCGAACAAAATAAAATTGAGATTAGCAGGATGCGAATGACGATAAATTTCTGTTCAGCCGGCTCACGGCTCCTGACCTCTGGCTCACTGCTACCCCGGTATTCCGGCTCAGCTCTTGGCTCCAACACTGCTATCCCAACGGTTTACCGGCTCCCGAGCTCCGACTAACACTACGACATGCTTCTCACACTTAGAGAGAGCTTCCACACACGCGATGATCAGAGGACTAATTCTTGTGAGAGACATATGTGCTTGAGAAGTGCTGCGCTATGAACTTGCATCCCGACACTAGAGCACCCCGAAGATCCTGACGTAACAACTTCCCAGGAAGCACTCCGAGCAATCAAAATTCCCGTAATCTCCGGACTATTTCTAAGCCGACTCCGACTCCGACTCGCGATTTAAGTACGACTCGGTTTCAGGACGCCTACTGAGTAATCCATGCCGCGGATCATAATGTTTAAGCCTCGACTTCCGGACTGTTCGCCGATCTAGCGATGGTTTGTATCCGATTCGCTCGACTCCACGATGATTCTGATATGTCCATCGTCCAAGACTTTGGCCTACTTCTATCCTTAACTTGGTTCCTTGACCCTCTGAATTCTTGACCTTCCTTTTCCGACTCCTGCGCCGACTGAAGAGTGGGGGACACACTCAGATGTGGTACGTAGGCGTGTTCCCCGTTCTTCTCTGACGCACCATTCCTTTTCTCTGACTTCGCCTTTGTTCTTCTATCCGCAGAAGTCCTACCTTTTGTCTTCCATCCCCCTTCTCTTCTTCAATTTATTTTATCGTTGAAAAGAGACATGAGTGGTTTCTTTGGCCCTCTTTCTGAAAAAGTCTCTAATTTATATATATTCCCTACTCTTTTACCTTATTACTAATTAACTTCTAAAAAATAAAAATCCGTCTCTAGCTATCATTATGCCCGCCAAGAACACAATATAAAAAGTATCTTACGAGTCCCTGGAGTTTGTTTTTCTCATTATCTCTACATAGCTCTATCGGCTCCTACCCAAAATCACTACTCAACTATTACTAGTCTCCTGAGGTTCTCCTGGTTCCTGCTTCATTGACTTCTTGAGCTCGCTCAATAATACCCTCTTGTTTTGTCTTTCGAGACTCCTCTGCTATCTCTATATTAGGCTACCTTTATATGTACTTGTATGATGTTTACCCATACGTACCGTGAGCTATCCGTGGTGCTTGGTGCTTCGTTGTCTCTTCGGGCTGTGGTATTGCTTCGGGGCTGCCCTCTGTATTGGATCGGCTATATCGGAGCTCGGTAGCTCGCGTAGAATACTTGGAGACATAATGATTTAATAGTTATATACATATATTTCAAAATTAAAATTCAATATAAGTTTTGATATTATATATTAATATAGATAATATAAATAATACAATAATATTAAATAATTTTTAAATTATTTATTTATATTATTAGAATAGTTAATATATATAAGAAATAGAAATTATATAAAAGATAATTCTTTTACTATATAAATGAATATAATATAGTTATTCTATTATACAAAGTCTCGACATAAATATAAATATAAATTAATTAATAATAATATAATATAAACTACTTATATAAAATATAAATTAATGAATAAGAGAAAAGATAGATTTGAGGTAGTTAATATTTATTAATTCATTTTCCTTAGATCATTTACACACACAGACATATATATATATATATATATTAGACTCCTGAGTAAATAATAAACTATAATAAATTATTGTCAGGAATAGCGACGGATAGGTAAGTAAGAAAATGAAATAGAGCGGATAATTTGTTTTGATGTGAAAATAACGCTTCAGATGACTAATATTCACATGCCTACCAACTGACACACAAACACACGCCATAGGTATGTCAAAGAGGCCAAATGGGCCAATAAAATCAATGTCAATGCCCGGGCCGGGCGGAACAATTCTTTTCTTAATTTTTATAAATAATATAAATGATGAAATAAAAAGCAAAGTTTCTAGGTTTCAAATGATACTAACTAAATTGAGTGATTCTGTTGGGAATCATGAGTATTTCATTGTTTAAAAGTGATCAAAAAAAGCCTCTTTTCTCAAATCCGACTTAAAATAAAAAAGTATAAAATATTATTAGACAAATCACGAATTTAAACACAGAGAAAACAGATATTCAGAATATTAACGAAATAGCAAAAAAGATACGATGACGCTTCAACGAATTTTCGCTGCTTCGGAATAAAACTTTGATTAGACCGATAGGAGAACGACGAAATGTAAAGATGGAACCAAGCAAATAGATAACAGAAAAGAAGATTAAAATATAATTACCTGAAAACACAATACAACAATCAGCATTTCAAGATGTAGAGGAAACGCACTCAAACAACGAAAGATATGACACAAGTAGGGTAAGATGTAAAAGATAAAAACAAGAGAATATTTGCACAAAAGTATTCACGAACAATAAAAAAAAATGCGTGAAAATAGAATATTAATTGTTTAACTACTAAAAAGTACTTAATCGATTAGGTGACTCATTAAAATTAGAACAAGAATTATGTCAACGCAAAATTAAATTGACTTAAATGCTAAGAGATTGACACAAGTATTATAATTTGAAAAGCTAATATGATTGAAGAGAGACCAGAACAGAAGAGAACGAATATCTAGACAAATGAAACAAGCCGCAAAGAAATAAAGATCCTTAAAGAGGAGATAACTATTCCTTCAAAAGGCGAAAAAACGTATTAAATAATGTAGTTGAGTGAGAACAGTACCGATACACAATAATTTGAGATAACGGTAAGGGAACGATCGAATCTCAGTAACCCATTGATCATATGTATAGACAAAAAATTGGTAATACATAGAGGAAGACAGGAGTATGAACGTAATGAAGATTATACAAGAAGTTTCGATTCAGGTTTGTTGGAAATAATTGGAGCGCAGTGTTTGAAGTTTAGTGCAGAGAGCATCTTTTGGAGAAAGAGAATATATGAGAGTGCGTAACTCGAACAACATTATGTAAGCAGGAACCAAGAGAATCATGGCATAAGCACGCAAGGATTCAAAACCATTATTCCATCGTGTATATCTATACAGAAGAGAGATAAGTCACACCTCCCTAGACACAATTAATGTTTTACAAGAAAGATGAACAAGGAATATCGTTGAAAATGGTTGTGGATTCAAGGTGATCTCTAATTTTACATCTCGTATTACTGTAAAGAAATATCAAACAGGGGTTTATATATACCCTGAAAAAATAGAAAAATAGAAGATACTGCAAGCAATATAGATAAAATAAATGAATCAAATTATATTCAAAAATATGGAAAAATATGATTGAACGCCCATAATTTCGTTATATAAAGAAAGAAAGATGGAGTCACAAAGGTAAAATATAATGAAAGACCGATTCTGTTCCTTATTAGTTTGAAGTTATAATTCGTCATCGAAATAATAATAATCAATTAAATCACCAATTTATTAATTATAAGTGAATGAACCAACTAGAACGATAGAGAGAATGATCTAAGAGAGAAAAAGCTTATAGAGCAGTAAAGAAAATAGAAATAGAGAGAATTAAAATAGAAAAAACAGAAAAGTCAAAGGATTACACATATCAGTTCATAAAATTTAATCGGAGGCCTAAGCTTAAATATTGATTGTGCTCGCCTACTATATATATTACATGACGTATAAAGCATCTTTTACTCGATATCATATTTATGAAATTTCTATACGACTTATAAAGTTTACATAACATAGTTAGTACGATAGATATAATTTTATTCATGTACTTAGAAGTAGCAAAAAAGAGAAAGCGTAAGATTTAAGGAAAACTCAGACTGAATATGAGAAGAGCATAAAAAGATATAACAGGCAAGGAAAGGACTCGGGGCTTAATATAGAGTATATGATGAAACAGAGTGGGAAACAATTAATTTTATTCATTCGTTGAATAACTTACCGAGATAAACGGATGAGGGAGAAAAACATTTTGGGCAATAAGTGAAAACCAAGAAATGATAGAATCGCGAGAGAGGCAAAAGAAAGCCTTCTCACCTCCCGAAGAGAGAAGAAATCGAGGAAGAAAGAGAAGAGGTCATGAGTATGGCGAGATAGGAGAGCGAAGAGAGGATGTAGATGAGGAGAGAGAGGATGAACCGCACGAGGAGGAGTAGAGAGAGAGAGAGAAGATAGAGCACTGAGACGATTGATGCAACGAGCAGATAGATAGAAAAGGTAGACTAGGAAAGCAGTTTACCTTAATCTCTCCACGACGATAAAGAAAAAACGCACTATTCATATAATTCCTTCTCAAATTCTGTAAGATAGATAGCCGAGATATTGGAAAGACATGCCGAAGAACTCACGTATCAGTTATTAGGAGAACAGCATGACGCACTTATTACATTGTGTCATTGCAGGATATAGTCCTAAAGCAGCTAACTGATGCAACTTATATAATAAATAACACACACGATGTATCACCTGATTAGTTGTGAGAGAGTTCGAGAAGGATTTCAAAATATTTCCTCGTTACTTCTAATGAATGAAGTGTGAGTAATAAACGACAGTTGTCAGAGAGTATTTTCGAAAACCTATACCGCAACATAGAACATACGTCGAAGAAGGGAAGAAAAATTCTATTAATAGAAAAAGAAGGAAATAAGGTATCGAGAACAAAAGATAATTTTGAAATTTAATTTGAAGTTGGCTACAAGAGAGGACAGGCATCTGTTCGAACACAGATGTGAATATATCATTTTTGTTCGTTCTATTATATATATAAGAAAATCGGAAACGCTGAATTTCTAAGTGAAGGACCTATTATGTTAAAAACGCTAAAAATCAACTTAATTAAAATTTGTCTTTTCGAATGAAGATCAACTCAGGGTTTTGAAACCACTTTTTGATGATAATTCTATTCGAGATGAAGTTTTAAAATACAATTTAATGTTTTGCTCTTCAAACTTTGTTGATCTCAGTTAATTCTTTGTGAATGCCACTATCATGCTGTGCGATTCGTCTGTGGTTCTGTGTTATATATATATATATATTATTACTTTTATTTATTATTTCTCTCTGTGGATGATTTTACTTACTTTTTCTCTTGAATCGGTCGAATGGTTCTGGTCTTTCTGTCCAGGAGTCCTATAGCGGCGGTGAGGGCAGGCTTAAGAACTCAATAACTAGGCGCTTATATAATGACTAATGACTCGCATGTCACGCTGTAAGTGCTTGGGAGTCAGTGGTAAGTAGGATTATGAGTGCCTTTGGCTTAATGGTTTTTTTCGATTCGTGTCACTGTTTATAATAGGCGCGACTTAACAAGTCGTTATACACTCCTCAGTGTCAACTTGTTTCCAATTAGATTTTTTGGTTAAACAGTTTATAGTCGACACATAAAGCTGTGAAAGTTTAACCTCTGTAGTGAATCTATGATTAGCCCATGTACTTTACCAACTCAGAGAGGCATTTCGCAATAACCAGTTTTTTCTAAGACAATTACACCATGATAGAATAAACCATAGCAGTAAAGAATACTCACCTGAATATTAGAACGAAATTTGGAGAGATGACTGGAGGTGTTCACTCGTATGCGAATATTGTGATTTATGACACTAACTGCCTCGGGTTGGTAGATAAGAACCTTCAATCATTTATCATTACAAGTGTATCAATGCTAGGACCGGCCCGCGGTGCTAGCTCCACTGTCTTCTCAGCGACTTTGATGTCAGGTTGTTATAGAAAGTAGCATGCACAACGCACTATTTCACATGCTTGCAGATACGAAAGTGTGATTCCGCACAGGACCGCGACTCATAGACGAGAATGGAAATAGTTTTATCGAGAGTTGGGTAGCATTACGACGGTGTGCGCATCTTTTGTTACATATGAAATTCTTTCTAGTTGCAACAACGGGCGAAATAGCTATTTCGCTGGCTCAAGGTCGCACATAAAAATTTCAGATCACTCTCATGAGGAATTGGTCGGCGTAGGTGAGTATGTACTCTTCATACGAAAAACGACCTCTATACCTATTTCCTCAAAACAGGAACTCATACTATAATCTCGTTACCTACCCTCACCAATAAACTCCTCTAAAATCATGTAACACACCTCCACATAAACAACTTGTAAACTCTTTTCGTATTGCTGTCTCATCTTAAATACACTTTGCGAATAGCCTCCTAACGCGCGAGCGTAATGTGTGAATATAGGTCTGATTAACTAGTCCTAACCACTGAGCTGCCAATCTTGACATTTTCTATGTTTCGTGCAATAATCTTCATTCATCTTTAACCTATATACATAACTACCTAGGAGGCTTTAATTTTCGTTCTTAATCATAACGCTTAATCTATCCTATAAGGGCGTA
Organism: Trachelipus rathkii; assembly: GCA_015478945.1. Classification (NCBI taxonomy): domain Eukaryota; kingdom Metazoa; phylum Arthropoda; class Malacostraca; order Isopoda; family Trachelipodidae; genus Trachelipus; species Trachelipus rathkii. Next base: position 55,805 of record JABUQX010043146.1, read on the forward strand.
CTTATATGATTTACCGATATAGATACCCTAAGAGTGAAGAACGAACGAACCGTTATCGACTCTAAATTCGCTATAGACGTAAGCAGACCACAGATTGCGCTAATGGACTTTTTATAGGTCATTAAATATACCTAATCATATACATGTTTTTCTTTCCTCCCATTAAAGGAATTAAGAGCCATGCGGCGAGAACCTCAGGATGTGATAACAAATTGGGCTATAAATGTAATCTCTGCAAAAGAATGACATTTTTGCGAGTGGGGAGTCACTTTGAAATAGAAAAGCCCACCTAAATTATCATATAAAACCCACCTATCTTTTTGCCTTTTCAAGTTAATTTGCTTTACTTATTTTTTTTTTTTTTTTTCTCGTCCTTCGCAAATTCATATCAGATCGTTTCAAATTATCCCCGCAGCTAACCTCAGGATACTATATACATTAAAAGAGAGCGATCTAATTTCCATCCTCGTCTCCTTTATAAAGAAATTCCCTACGGGGCGAGGCAGGGTAGTTCCTTTTCGACTACGCACTGATTCATATGAGATTTGATATGAATGATCCCTACTAATATATATACAACTATATTATTAGAATATAACTTGATATATGTTTTAATATTACCTATTACTACCTAAATACACTTAGATACTCAAAGGATCACTCAAATCTTTCATCAAATAATCATCATAGATACCGACTTTCAATATTACCTCGTGATCATACCTCATTGCAGCTAATGAACTATGAGAGATTAAAATGCGTGGAACTATATCTTTCTTCGCACTGCACTATAAAGTTACTTATGAGTTCCCTATATGACTGGTACTGTTATATTTACTGTCACTCGACCACATTTGGTAATCTGGCTATTATCGAGGAGTACGGCTCATTCAACATGTGATTTTATGCTCATGACTCATTATTCTCTTATTTTTTGGTTTATTATCCGAGTCTATCTACATCTAGTGCTTTACAAATATTCTATATCATCAGTAGATATATCATATTCACTTCATACTCTATTATCCACGCCGGTTGGTGTAGTGATTATATTAAACCAAACAATATTGCGTTGCATGCTATAGTATCTTGGCTTCCTAAAATGCATTATTAGAATCTGTAGTCGTTTTTACTTTATATTGAAGTAAAGGGCATATATGATGTGAGAATAGTAACGTATGGGGAGTGGTGTAATATCAGATTTGTGTGCATATTCGTAAAAATGGAATATAATATTCATAACTAAATAATATATCTGGAGGTAATTATCACCGAGGGAGTGCAGGTCATGTGATAAGTAAAGCGAAGACATCATACATTATGTGACATATAATATAAATATAAATTGTATTAAACATTCATATATACTATGTTTAGTCTTTAATATATATATTATATTAGATTCCCTATTATTCCCGAGCACCTCACATATATAAACTGAGGATGTCTAGTTGATCTTATTATATACGCTTATCACTCCTTTACGAAGTTCGTACTGTCTATGAGTACTATACACTAACCAAATACATTGTCGCGATTTCTCCGAATCGTATTTAGAAGTCTATATCATATATGTTACTAGATTGAGGAATTTGGGGGTCGCTATACGCAGAGGCTATGTGTTGAGCCTATATTCCACGAGAAAAAGAGCCTTTTTATAATGGAGTATTGGATTTAACTATAAATATACACTCTAAGTCTCAGCTGACTTCCATTTTATGTTCTGACTAGACCTTGTAACTCATGTCCACTAGGACAAGCTCCTTGTAATCGAGATATGCACTAGTCTTACTTATTAATGCAGGTATTGGATGATAATATAATCTCATTGAGTACAAGGGTAAGTTTTATCTACCAGTATTTTTACACATATGGTGAGTAAAGTGTGAGGATGTTTTATTTCAATCACATTTTCAGCATTATAATCAATAAATAAAAACAATGGTCTATAATACGATATTTCAGGGTATAACAAAAAAAATCAACGTAACGTGGATGGTTATAAAGTAATACCGGAATTGGCTGGGCCCTTATACGCGTCTGAGACTAGGAAAAATTAATTAAAATCACTCAATTAAAAAGACTAAAAGCATACCATCAAATTAAATATATTATAGAAAACTAACCCTTCAACAATTACTAAGACTAATGACTCAAAAATTGTTTTACGAAAACATGTTATACTTTGATAACTTCGTAGTTCATAATTACAATCTCAACCGTAGACTCGACCTGGGTGAATTAAAGTTAACACTTAGGATAAGACTATCTTCTTTCACCCACAAGCTCGATGGAGCGATCAAAGACTACTATCTTAATCATATATCTCGCCTTCTCGAGCTTCCCTATTGACTTAGGTCAGTATCACAGTAATTTACAAGTACTAGATGTCTTTTATTCGTGAAGAAAGGGAGCATATACACGAAGAAAATAGGTGCGTAACGCGATAATCGTCCTAGAACTGTAAGGTCACCCGCCGCGATAGAAAGAAAGCGGTTCTCGTGTGTAGAGTATATTTCATTAGTGGTGTGGATTTGGCGTGCAGACCAGATCAAAAGGTAGCATAATTGCCGACGCCTGGAACACTTTGTATCAGTTCAGTTTAGGTCTTGTGTGTTAGCTCTATCTTTTTCAGCAACATCGCTCTAAGCTTGAACTAAGGAAAGATATTTGTATCATTCTCTAAATTTCCTTTCAAGTCACAATATACCGGGATTTTGGCATATATGTGAGAGTTGTCTATTAATATTTAATATTACTCTCTTCAGTCAGTACACACCTAAAACACTCGGTATATTACCTTGAGACAAAAAGAAATACAAAATTATAATTATAAATTTAAATAATTTCTCTAATTTTTATACAATCGTCTGTCGATAAAACAGTATCATGTAAACAATTTAGAGAATCTTTTATTTCAGTGTTAAAATTAGAATTATTATTAGGTGAAGACCATTATGAGGTGTGGAATTATTGATTATTAGATTCGAGTGATTGTATTTTTTATTGAGTACCTTCTAATTCATTATTATTATTCTATTATAAATGCATTTATTTTATCACTTGATTTTGATTATTTAACTTATTATTACTTATTGTTATTATTATATTTATTATTTGAGTATATGAATGGTATAAATAATATTGCAGAATAGTGTAAAAAACTTTTATCTTAATCATATTAAAAAAAAAAAATTAAACTTATTATTGTTATTATTACCATATATTATTAGAGATATTAATAAATCATTATTAAATATCAATTTTTATTATTATTATTGAAATTATTATTATTGATGATGATTATTTTTGTATATCAGTTTACTTTGTTGATTATCTATTTCCTTCATAGGAGAATTCTTATTTATCTAAGGATAACACCTATTATTTACTCGTACTCTATTGACTCTCTTTCCGGGAATATAATATCGAGGACTCGCGTTCACTGTCTCATCTGATATTCTATTCTATACTATGAGGATTCACTTATTAGTTTATTTGCTTGATTGAGTGTGTGAGTTCTTAGGGTCCTAAATACATACAATTGTTTTCTAAAATATTATCTTGATTTCAATTTCACTGGTTATTTTATATATGTTCCGACATCATTTATTAAAGTTAATTATTAATTATTCAGGGTTGAAGTCTAGATATTCCATTATTCAAATATATACGTGTAGCAGAACTTAAATTATCACTCACTTAAAAAATATATGTCTCTCAAATGTAATGTGATTATGCAATTGACAATAATTTACATTTTACAATTTCACTTATTTCACAGCATTTGAACGATTCCAATGTAGTGATAGCGCATTTACATTCTTTATTAATTCATTTGCCTCCAATTCCCTATTACGTATTGTGGTACGTAATTTCAATCTATTATTAATTATTATTTCTAATATACATTACATTTATTATTTATATAGTATGGTTATTCTTGTATTCATTAGGAAACGTTCATTCATGCTGAAAAAAAAAGATTATTTCATTTTAAGTTTATTCTTTGACCCAGTTTTTTTCCCGTTTCAACTCGTTTCAACACGTTTCGACAAGATTCAACTAATTTCGAATTCTTTTTGAAATGACATTATTTCCATAAATATATTCGATGCTGAAAAGTGTTTATTTTAATTTATTTCTTTTTGAAAATGTTTTTTTTTTCTTTTTTAATGGTAAGGCTAAAAGAAAACTGGTCGTATATATTTTCTATTAAATTTTGTCGTGTGGGTTTAAAAATATAGTTGGATTAAGGTTGCGTGTAAATAATTTTTTAAATTAAAATTATCAGATGGATGTTCTATTTTGATCCAATCAAATCAGAATTTTAACACGTTCCATTTTTATGCATTCACAAGGGGGAAAAATATAATTACCATACAGAAAAAAAAAAAGAAGAATTAAAATTTATGTAATTAAAATTTTATTTATTACAATTGGTTAATTCCATGTGTTTTTAAAAAACAAGATCACTCTTATCACCTTCGGATTGAATGGGATGATTCGATTTTTTCTGGGCTGGTTGAGACAAAGATGGGTCTATATCAGTGGTTTTCAAACTGGGAGTGCGTCTCTTACCAGGGGTGCGACACTTTTGAATTCATATTTTCCAAATAAATTTCATTTTTTAGTAGTGATATATATATATATATATATATATTTTTTTTTTTAAAAGTATATATATATATATATATATATATATATATATATATATATATATATATATATATATATATATATATATATATATATATATATTGAAGATAGAGTGCATGGAATCTTGCATTCTTAGGGTCGCCACTGAAAAAAGATTGGGAACCACTGGTCTATAGTACTTAAAGAGCTCTAAAAGCAACATATTGATTTTTGACCCCAGATGCCCAGCTAATAAAAATGGGTTTTAATTGAAAAATGCAATAATTTTCTGGTCATCTGATAAGCATTAAATTTTCAGAATATTTGTAGTCGGGGGAGATACACATTTTGTATTAAGATCATTTTTTGGTATATACAATTTTCCTTTGCCATGAAACAAATGTTACAAAAATATATTTTTTGGGGGAATTTAAAAAAAAAAAAACTTTTTCTGTATACAAAAACATTGTATAAATAAAACAAAAGTATTTTGCCCGACTCAATACGCCTTGTAAATTTGATTTTGATCAGTTGAGTAGAAAAAAGTTCTCATTTTCTCGATTTTTCAAAACTTTGCTTTTCGAAAAAGTTAAATTTTACGTAATTTTTTTTTCTACTCACCCGGTCAACATCAAATTTTCAAGGCGAATATCGTCTGGTATTTAGATAATTTTTTGGTATACTCCAGAAAAAAAAGGAAAAAATTCGAAAAATTTTTTCTTATATAATTTGCTCCGTGTCCAGAGTCTTAATTATTGCATATACCAAAAAATAATCTACATAGAAAATGTGTATCTCCTCAGGCTACAAATGTCATGAAAATTTCATGCTGATCAAATGACCACAAAAAAAATCACCTCAATTTTTCATTTTCAAAATAAAAAAAAAATAATGTTTGAAATACGACCATTGCTGGAATCTGGGGTCAAAAATCAATATTTCGACTAGCGTTCTTTAGCCTTTGGGTAATAGACCCATCTTTGTATTGTTTACGTTTGAAGTTACTTCGAAAAATAATGTAAGATAAGAATCGAAAAATATCTAAAACAAAGGTTTTCAATAAAAATGAATATATAAAAGAAATCACTGCAAGCACAGAAAAATATCCGAAAACGAAGTTATAGACGTCAGAAAAACTGCAATTTGCTTTCTATTTGGTCAAAATCCCTGAAAATTAGAAAATTATAACTATATAACTATATATATATATATATATATATATATATATTATATATATATATATATATATATATATATATATATATATATATATATATATATATATATATATATATATATATATATATATATATATATTATATATATATATATATATATATATATATATAAAAATAAATATATATATATATATATATATATATATATATATATATATATATATATATATATATATATATATATATATATATATATATATATATATAAATATATATATATAAATATATATATATATATATATATATACTGCTATAAAATACATATATGTATATTTCGAACACATATATATATATATATATATATATATATATATATATATATATATATATATATATAATAATAAATATATATATATATATGTATATATATATATATATATATATATATATATATATATATATATATATACCCCCATTCACTCTACGTTCAAATCGTTTACAAACACTATGCAAAGAGCTTCAAATGGCTGAAATTCTTTTACCCTGTTAATCCGTTTTCTATCCTCTATATATTTTTTTAATATCTTTTTATTTTTTACTGATTTGAGATTTAAAAACATTTTGCTTCTTGCTTTGTTCTTAATTACAGCTTCATATTTTTAGTCCTTTTTCTTGTTCACTTTTTTATATATATATATATATATATATATATATATATATATATATATATATTATATATATATATATATATTTTTATATATATATAATATAACCTTATATAACTTATATATCTCCTGCTATATATATATATATAATATGCTATATATATTTATATATACCATATATATCTATACACTTATATACTCTATACTACTATATACTATACTTTATATATATATATATATATATATATATATATATATATATATATATTTTAATTATCCTATTAACAAAACATTTTAAAACAAAACTTTATAATTAGATTTATGTTTTTTGTTTTTATTACGCTTTCATAAAATTGTTTGTGACCAGAATTAAATATTTTGCTCTCTCGTTCTCCTTCAGGTTCATCAGAGAAGATATAACACCCTCTAATTTTTGCTATTTTAAAATTGCCCTTAACAACAAACATCCTTTTTTATTTGTTTACGCTCATTTGTTTTTCCTAAAACATTGCTGATATTAAATCCACTTACCAGGGCTTACAGCAGATACATATGCTCAAATATTTGCTAATCTTATCTGTGAAAAAAGCATCAGCCGGGCTATATTCCCCCCACTCCCATTCTTTCACTATCAAAAAGATCTTGTGCAAACAATAATGAGTAGCTTCGTATGTCAATTTGTTTTCTGAATAACATTAACGCAAAGGCAAAGCAAAAGCTTCCCCTTCTGACGGCGAGGGTTAAATATCCCTCAAAAAGAGCTTCCATTTCGTAATATAATCAAATTTTAAATGCTTATAATACTTATAATATTATATAATATAAATACTTATAATATTTTAAAAATTTTCGCGTCTAATTCACTCCCTTGCTTGTGGCATCCTTCTAAAATTCGACTCATTTAATTAAGTTTAACACTGCTTTATGTATATAAATTAACCACCAACAGAGACTTCGTTTGAGAGGTGTCATTTAGTAAAAAACAAGTGGACCTATTGGATATGACAACTATTGTATCTTTGGGTTGCCTCGTTTTGGCCTGGTGCGTGCTAAATTCAGGTTTCTTAACGATAAACAGACAAATCATGGCTGAGTCCTATTGTTGTGCTGGGGTGACGTTCGGAGGCTTAACACCACATAATATGAAATGAGACGAATCTTTTGGAGATGGGATTATGAAATCATTTTTAATTGAGTTATAAATTTTATCTAGATCTTAGCAAGCATATATATATATATATATATATATATATATATATATATATATATATATATATATATATATATATATATATATATATATATATATAAATATTACTATATATATATATATAAATGGCGGAACAGGAAAAATTTATGAGGCGTATTATTGAAAGCTATCGAAACCTCGATTATCGTTAAAAAAATAATCTATGTTTTTATACTACACGTAGCTCAACAATTCTCATATATATATAATATATATATATATATATATATACTATATATATATACCTTATATATATATATATATATACTATTATAACATATATATAAAAATATATATCTGCAAACATATATATATATATATATGATATATATATATATTTTACGTTCATTCACTTTACTCAAATCGTTTACATACAATGAAAAGAACTTCCTTTGTCTAGCCGAAAGATAACACTCTATTAAATCGTTCCTATACTTCTGTCTCTTTTAAATCTTTTAATTTCTTTGCTGATTGAAAACTTCCAAACTTTGCTTCTGTTTTTAATTTATAGATTCTCTACTTAGCTCTTTTTCTTGTTTAATTTTAAGCTCTTTCAATTCTTTTTCTTGTTTTTTCTGCTCTTTCTATTAGCAAAAAAATATGTCGCTCTGGCTTTATGGTTAAAATTAATTTTCTATTCCGCTGTAAATTGTGTTTTGCTACCAGAATTAACATTTTGTCCATCCGTTCTCTTTCGGGTTCTATTAGAAACGCTCTAATTTATGTTAATTCTTAACAAACATCCTTTTTTATTTGTTTGTTATTTATTTTTCTCGGGCGCACGTATTTAATCCACTCATGAGCGCTGGGCGAGTATATACATATGTACAAACATTTGCTAATCTTTTCTGTAGATAAAAGGCACCAGATGGGCTAAAGCCACCGACCACCATTCTCTCACTATCAAAGAGCTTTGTTCAACAACCCTGGTTTCCTTCAGTATGTAAATTTGTTTCCCAGTTTCCCAGGCACATTAATGTAAAGACAATGCAAGAGGCTTCCCCATCCGTGAGGTTAAAAATCCCTCAAAGGTTTCCGTCTCGTAATATAAAATCTGAATTTTAAAAGTAATGCCAGAAATTTTACGTCAATTCAATCCTTGGCGTCTTCTGGTAAAAACTCATTAAGATCATTTTTGCCAACTATTTATGATATAATGGCTGGAAGATGTGTTTAGACCTCAGTTAGGCAGTATTTTAGTCTTTCATAAGGAAATCAAGTGGATTATGTTAACAACAAAGAAGTTTGTTGTCTTTGCAGGATTATTCTTACGGCTATAATTTGCATTAGAATTCAGATTTTCTTTAGTAATTAGAATGATTCCATGACAATACAGAGTCTAATTCTTCGGTACTAATAAGGGGCCACGTTTCAGGGATTAAAAACATAATGAAATAGAGACGAATAATTTTAAGATTATGAAATACTTTTTGATTAGTTTCTTAATATTCATCTAGAAACTGTTGCACGATATATATACATTTATATATATATATATATATATATATATATATATATATATATATAAATATATATATACTATACCTATATATACAAAGACAAATATATATACACTTTACCATATCACCATACTTATTTCTTTTTCTTTATGTATATATATTTATATATATACATATATATGTATATTGAGTCTCTTATATATATATATATATATATATATATATATATATATATATATATATATATATATATATATATATACATATATATATATATATATATATATATATATATATATATATATATCAGTATATCCTCTGCTATATATATGCTATATATACTGTAATCTTCTTCACCTCTCTTCTATATATATATATATATATATATATATATATATATATATATATATATATATATATATATATATATATATATATATATATATATATATATATATATATATATTGAACATAAAGTAAACATAAATATGACCGCTTCATTCTCATACGAAGAGGACATGGTTCAAATCTCATAGTAACGGTGGGTTTTATCACCTGGAACGAATTTAAACTCGACTTACGAACATGGTGGCGCTGGTTTGGAATAGCCGGCAAGTTCGATTTCCTGTGGTTCCCCCGTGTTACCCCCTGCATAGAGGATAAAGCAATAGTTTGCTATAGATAACTTTATTTTATATAACAACATATGTGTATATATATATATTTATATATATATATATATATATACATATATATATATAATTTGATCATTGCTGTTGTTTGTGGTGGGCTTTATGAGTTGAAGCAAGTGGAATAGTGAGTTATCATTATCTTTTATGGGAAGCAACTCGACCATGCCGAAAAATGTTATTTTGCTTTTCTTTCAAAGTTTTATTGAAGTTTCAACTCGTTTCAACACGTTTCGACAAGATTCAAGTAATTTCGACTTGTTTTTGCACTGAAATAATTTTCAGACTAATATTCGGTGTTGAAAATGGTTTATTTTTATTTACTTCGTTTTCAAAATATTTTCCTTTTCATTTATAAAGGTAAGGTTAGAAGGAATTTGGTCATATATATTTTCTATTAAATTATGTCATGTGGAGTTAAAGAAATATTTCTAATCTTGTCCAGAATTTTAACGTTCGTATTTATGTATTCACAATGGTAAAGATAATGGAAAAGATTATTAAAATTTAAGTAATTTACATTTTTTTTTATAATAATAATTGGTTAAATTCTTATGTATGCTTACGAAACAAGATTATCACTAGATGATTCCTTCATAATTATTGCAAAATTTACACATAATATTAAAATAGAATATATATATATATATATATATATATATATATATATATATATATATATATATCATCTACTCTGTTTTTATATATATATATATATATATATATATATATATATACTATACCTACCATAGACAAACTCTGAAGTACAATCACCATCTGCATAAACTACTACAACACTGGAAAAGGAATACATGCTGCATGTCTAATGCTTGCGAAACTAAAAAAAAAAAAAAAAAAAAATCATATCTCAAAACTACAAGTAAATACATTTTGGAATCCTTGTAAAATTTTGGATAGGAAAATGTAAAAAAAAACAAAACAATAAAAATTAAACATAAAAAATTAAAGTGGCAATTTTTTGGGGTGCTGGGACACTAGTATATATATATTGTTGTAAAGGTACGGCAATTTAGGGGCTCGAGCAAACAGAGAACACAGGGGGACTGTTTCCATACCCGTGGGGGCGGAGGAACCTCCGACACCCAATACCAGAGCAGGTTCCGGAACCACTCCCGGGGGATGATCCTACCGTAGTTCCCAGGCGACCCAGCCACTACCATCGGTGCGGTGCGGTGACTACTAGTTAAAAAAAAAAGCAAAATTTATAGAAAGTCTATTTATTTTAACAAGAGAACCAATAAAAGGTCTCTAATAGGCTCTCTAATAAATTATTTGATTCAACAATTTTATTATTTTTATTTTTTATTACTATCAAAATTTGCCAGGTTCAAATACTATTCACTGTGCTATTATGGTGCAGTCATTTTTTTTGACCTCCACACTAAAGTGGACCAGCATTCCAATGTATTCCATTCCCGGTAGCTGTTGTAGTTTTTTGAGATATGGATTGTGGCACCTTCTAGAAACTTTGACCATATATATATATATATATATATATACTATATATATATATATATATATATATATATATATATATATATATATATATATA